>JAGDQP010009964.1:0-25337 GCA_022664845.1 Lepisma saccharinum
ATATATATATATATATATATATTAAACTGAACATTAAATTGTATAGACTTATAGAAAAGAGAAGCGCACTTCTTTTGTTTGCAAAAAATCAAGGTGAGACACCACATTGAGATCAGACCGAAAGAACGTGTCTGCAAACTTCCAGCAGCTGCTTTTGGGATTCCCATTGAATTGTAGAGAAGGCAGGCAGGCACCTTTTGTTTAGTTGAAAAGTTTGGTCGACCGCGTGCTAGGAAGTGCTAATAATATTTACAATAAGTTTATAGAATGCCAGTGAACATTTCCAGAATTATGCTAAATTAAATAAACTTAGCATTTGGCTGCTTCCCTCTGTATGGGATGAGATTCGGCTTTCTATAACAGCTGATATCAGTGTGCATTTTATTTAGCAGTATTTTATTAGGTTCTCAATTGTTTGCTCCAAAGCGAGTCCCACAGTGTTTCTTGTATTGAAAATCACACCGTTTATTGTTTAACTTAAAAGACATGCGAGTCCCTACAACTGTTCCTTTTATGAGTCGTACAATTTATGTTACATGTATGGGAGGGAGGATAATAAATTTATAATTGCGTTTGATGTTGGATCACCTGGTGTAGCTTAGCTTCGATTGTGACGTGAAAAATACAGCTGTGGCGTCACTGAAGAAGCACTACTATTGTATAAGGTAACTAATAAAGTTATGGCGAATTTTGACCTTTACAAAGAAACACAATAACATGAAGTAAGCGTACCTGGAAAATTAGAAACAGTCCAAATGACCTGTCTACAATGCTCGGGCAGAGTATGGATCGTCAACCAAAGAAGTAGTTCAGTGCCTGTTGAGGGTCCGGAACCGCTGTCCTCGCAGATTCTTCTGTAACAAATGAAACAAATGCCAATACGAAGGTACGATGTCAAGAGGATATGAGGGATGCAGTAATGTTTTACTACCAAGTCGGATAATGGTGTCTTGATTGACCTTAGCAACATGTGGTGGCTTCGGGATGTCTTGCAACAGAAAGATATCCCTCCGATTCGAAATTGCTGGCTCCATGTGCACAGGTGACAGATGGATTCATTATTTCTCCAGATGGTAGCAGTTCGCGATGCGTGATACCGCGAGAAGTCCACCAAACACAGAAGAACATAATGTTCTGTGGATGTAGTGGTGGTTTTGTTTGTTTGAGAGGTTGTTTATGTGCTGCGAATCAATGATCACGGTCCCGTAAGGAACCCACTTCTCATTGCACTTCAGCACTCTGTCCATAAACGGGTCATTGCCCTGAACAGACAGAAAAGAAACTTTTGCATATTTTCGTGTCGAGTAAGTACGGCACTCCTTTTGTTAATCAGTGCGTGATATATTTGTGCCACAAACACAAGCATGGAGTTGACTGTCAATGATCTGAGCATCACGTTGTTTCCCAGTGTAGTGACTCTCTAGATTCCAACAAATGCGAAGTCCTCTCTGGATCACTGTCTGTGCTGTCTGGAATTGAAGCCATTGGTTTACTGGTATTGTAGAAAGAGCCTGGTTTCGTTCCTAGTCACAATTCGTCGCGCAAAGCACACGTGGCATGGATTGTCGAACAACTATAGATACAAGGGGACTCTTCTGAACGTTCGTCGGCATCCGATCAAGTGGTAACCGTTTGAGGGACCACATGTGTTCCTTTAGGCCTGCCATTGCGCAGGCGCGGGGTAGGTTGAACCTACTAACCAATAAAACTGGTCCGCACTCGAAAATAGTGTGCGGAACACTGGATTTGACAAATAGTTGGCAGTTCCACCCGAAATTATACGTGAAAATACTGTGTTCTCTTTTGTATTAATTGCAAAGTAAGTATGTTTAAATAGTAAATTTCGTAGATCTTCTGATCCTATTAAGTATATTGAAATTACTGTTTTGTGAAGTTAAAAAACAAAAAGTTTCGTCACTGTAAAAACCATTTTTCTTTTGTAGGTTTCAGAGAATGAACCTCTACCCGCTCAGATTTGTCACAATTGTTTGTACAAGTTAGATGAATTCCAAAAATTTAAGAAAGACGCCTTGGTGGTAGATAAAATACTTAGGGAATATTATTTGCAAGAGAAAAATTTTCCCCATGCTGACGAGGTAAGAAAACACTTTTCTTCTACTATTGCATGTTGATGATGTTGTATCCAAATAGTAGGGTCATTTTTTGATCTGTAATTTTGTGTAGTGATTTTCCTACTAGTTGATGACGTCACTTCTAGGAATGGAGCTTACTATTAATGTAATTTCCGAAGCAGTGTGCGGGTTCATACAGCAATATGTGTGGCTAATCTGGCTATTTGCCACCAAAGTTAGCCCTTCCCTACCACACTGCCTTGCTTCAAAAGTAGTTCTGTGCAGTGGTGCCACAATTTGAAGCTTTGTGTCTCTTTTCAAGTTCTAAATTTCCCATTTCAGCCTAATTTTTCCAGCAAACAAGGCACCGGTGGCTAAATTGATATAGCCGAACCAAATGCAGACCATTACAGTACTTTAAGTTTAAGAACAAAGAGCGAAAATATCTCACGCAAAAAACTCAGGAAATGTAGGGATACGGTAAGGGAAATAACCTATACGAAGGGATAAAGTCGTTAAGAAAAAGATACCAGCCTGGGCTATGGATTATTAAATTTAAACGTGCAGATGATGTGACGGATTCGATTAAAATCCTCGATGTGTAGGAAAGTTACTTCGACAAGTTTCTTAACGTACGTACATATTGCAGAACAAAACAGAGAAATTTGAAACCTATACCGCGCAGAACCTGGGATAACCAAACGTAACGGAGATCGGCGTTAAGCAATAAAAAAAATCAGGCTACCAGGAATAGGTAAAATCCCAGTCTATTTAATTAAAGCAAAGGGAATGGCATTAGTTAACGAACTATTCATTCATAAATTGATACGTTAAATGCAGGAGAAGCTTCCAAAGGAATGGAAAACCGCAGTAAGACTTCCGGTTTATAGAAAGAAAAGGCGATTAGTGTGACTAACAATTCTAACGAAATCTCGTTACTACCAACATACGTCTAAGCATATACGTGGATGCAGTGATTCCGCCAGACTCCCCACAGGGGGGGTTACCCCCAAAGTCTCGACAATTGCCCCCCAACTTATTATTATTATTATTATTTTTTGCTGTGAAAAATCGATAGAAACCGTACAAAACTTCACTTACACCCCCGCAAACTGAAAACCCTGCGTGGATGGATTCAGAAGTATTGGGTACGTGCAAAAATGTACTACCAATTTTTGGTTTGTAGAGAAGTGCGAACAACACAAAATGGAACTCACCTAGAACTGTGCACAAACGCCATCACCTCTTTCAATCTTTCTGGTAGGAGATGCATCTTAACACCGATACAAATCCAGAGGATTGGAGTCGAAGAACTGTTGTACGGCAGTTTTCACAACCTCCACGTCATCGAAGATTTTCCGATCAATGGAGTTCTGCAAAGCGCGAAACAGGTGGTAGTCTGGAGAATAAAACGGGTGGAGTAAAATCTCCCAACCAAAGTCCATCAATTTTTGGCTGATGACGGCAGCATGTAGCCTGGCATTATCATGGTGGTGGATGACTTCTTGGCGATTAACGAGGCCTGGCCGTCTCGATCGCCATGCTGCTGCTGCCAGCCTGTCCAACTGTTGATAGTAAAAGGTAGTATTAATGGTTTGATTAGGCTCGAGAACCTCCCAGGGAATCAAAAATATAATATAAATAATACATACTTTAGCATCGTAATAGAATTAAAGCACCATGACCTTACAGGTTGAAACTTTTAATTGACAATGGGCCATTTGCGAGGTAAGAAGACATAGGTTTCCCATTTTAAAAAGATCAAATTATAGTATTGTGGAAACCAAGATTTGCTTCTTGCTATTATGAAAAGAGATGGAAGTGATTGCCATTGAATGACGAGGGGAAATAAGGGAGGATTCGGGGGAGAAGTGAGATTCTTCCTTTGATAGAACACGCAGTGGGGAATACTGGTTTCAGAGCAACTGTGAAAGGAAATTGAATAAGTTTTTATTAGTGCCTTTTATTAAATGTATTACTCGAAGGATGCACTTTGTTTTAAAACGAACTATAGATGTACTGTATTTGGGAAAAGAGATGTGACAACATTAGAAGATGGTCCTATTTAGAGTATTCGAAAACTTTGTGGACCACTCTTGCATTTTCTCTTGATTTACTTCAGTCATTTTATGGGGGAAAAAAATGACAAGTTAAATTAGCCTGTCACCGGAAAGAAGACGATCGTTTCGATAGGAGAAATTAGTGTCCTCCTTTTGAATAATTAATAATCTTTGTTCTGTAATCTAAACGACACATCGGAGGAAAGAATGGATGTGATTTTCGGACTTCCCGTTGTTTGTTTAGTAAAATTAATGGGTTACCCCAACCTCCTGGGTTTTTTTTTTTTTTGGGGGGGGGGGGTCGACAGACTAGATCTTGCAGATTGATTTTTTTCAATCTCAAGAACGAAAAGACAGAAATAAATTTGCTTCTGTTTTCGTATATTTAAAGCAAAACAACAATTATTTATTACAGTTTATTGATGATTAACTAGCTTAGTAATCTTAATTAACAATTAACTACAACTTATTCACCATACATATAAGAAATAATATAAGTATTTCAGCGTTTTAATTTTTTTTTCTTCTATAAAACTATCACTTTTGACTTGCGACTTTTGGAGTAAACTGAGAAAATCCCACAACTGGGTCGGCCAACCATTCTTTTTTACTGTTTTCTGTGAGGGCCAGCAAGATGAGTATACATTGGTAGCTAAATGATATATGTTTAGTTAGACGGGTTCTTTTGAATTTTTGTTGGGAATGTAATTTAATATATTAATAGGATTGAATAGTTGAGGACTGGAAAGGCATTGTTAAGAAGTTAAATGTGGTAAGATATAAGGGCTTGCAGAGACTGTAGGATGAATAAATACGAGAAAAGAAATGAAGAATACCCTTTTGTTATGAGACCCAATACAATACAAGTGAACATCTGTTTAGACATTGAATGAGAAACATGTCTTCTGGCATAGTTATACGCGCTTTTCAGGGGTGGATTTCGGCTTTGGTCCAGCCTAGACCGGACAGGCTAAGCTCTGCCACACACTAGACGAGTTAGTCGCGCGACTGAGTGGCACAACCAAGTCGCAGTTCATATTCGTGCAGGCGACGTGGTCGCTCAATTTATAACTACATCTGTTTCTCGTTCATTGTGCTAAATGTGTTGGCAGAGGCAGTGGTTAGCACCACAGAAGTGTTATGCGCTACACATTTTGTTTTCAGCGATCTCTCTCTGTGATACTTTATATTTCGACGAGATAGAGCAGTCGGTAGAGTGCTCAGCTTGTAGTCGGGAGGACCCGGGTTCGGTTCCAGTTGCCGGCCATCGTGACTGAGCTTTAACGTGGTTTTGCTCAATCACATCAGGTAAATGCTGGGATGATTCCTTGAATAAATCCAGGTCTGATTCCTTCCGAAATAATCTCCCGTGTATTTATTGTTGTTAATATTTCTTTAATGTATCCAGTGGAAAATGGCTGGAATTGGTCTGTATCTGGAGATCGTTAACTATTGTAACGGGGTACTACACACGTACTAGGCAAGTGGCCAAGAGGTTAGCGCGCCCTCTTTTTGTGCACGTGGTCACGGGTCCAATTCCCCATGGGATCTATTGAACGGAGTAATTTGGAGTCCACTTGACTAAAAACTGTAGGTCCTGTCCTTAGAAGCTCAGCAGCTCATTAATACTCACTCACGTACAAGGCAATTCCGTTAGTCTCCTGCCGCTTAGATTCAATCGTGGGATTTTTGCTGAAAATATTATTGCGAAGTACAACTCAAATGTGTATACGTCCTCGTAAAGCAGAGGAGGAACATATGTACGGTTATGTATGAATTTAAATTTAATTTTTAAGGCCTTAGGTAACTTTTAGCTCAGAAGTTGATAGTACCTTTAACTTTAGACCCTGGCCGACATCTTTCCGCGACATTTTCCCTCATATTCTCTTCAACTGTTTAGATAGTATGATAAGTGAGTATATGAAATGTGAAAAAGAGGTAAGGGCGTGAATGGCAATGCCGTAACAGGCCTTCAGAATGATGTTGAAGAATACGTGAACAAATCTAGAAAATATTAATGAACGCATTGATACAGTTCGTTTCTTTTGGGAGCGTATTACAGGCTATCAAATTAAAGTAAAACGTGGATCAGAATATTCAACCAAGAAAGAAATGGTGAAAGACCAGACCAGTACATCAGGCAGCCATATTTTTTTTGTACAGTGCAGTGTGCTGTATATATTGTCGGTAATAAATCTACCTCGTTGGTCGACACAGGAGCAAGTTGCCCAATGATAAACTTTGCCTTTTATCTGCAGATGAATAATAATAATAATAAAATATCCTTCTGTAAAGGTGGTAAAGTTATTGGTGTGGGAACTTTAATGTAAAATCCGTAGATGGTAGTAACTTTAAAGTCAGGACTGTTAATGCTAATTTCTTGGTACACAAAGCAAAATCGTGAACATGAATTTATCATCAAGAACGGTCGTTATGAGGAGGCTAATGGAGAAGCAAAGCAAGATAACTCTTATCAAACAGGATGTGGTTTCTCTTGAGGATATAACACTTGAAACGATTGAGCGGAAAGAAACAATTGAGGAATACCAACGGTTTTTTTTTTTTTTTTTAATAAGAATTCACTACAAGCATGAATATTAAAACTGATTACGTTACAGTAAGCTGTAATACAGTTTGGCAAAAGGCGTGGTGATGTGAGTGAAGAACTTTTGAAGGTGAAAGAAGAGTGATTCTTCTTTATCAAGTATTACTGAGACAAGAAGATAGAAAGAAAATTCTCGGCAAGTTGGAAAGGTCATTCGTAACAACAACAAGAAGAAAAAAAGAGCGGCCGTGGCTTAGTGGTAGTGTGTTAGCTTAGCATTCGGGAGGTCGTGGGTTCAATCCCAGTGGCCAACCATCCTGACTGAGTTTTTTCCCCTCAATCAAACCAGGCAAATGCCGTGATGGTACCTTCAACTTAGGCCCAGGCCGACACCTTCCAGCATCTTTCCTATCCCATGTCCCGGCCTGAGTCTTAAGGGATAAAGATCCCCTATCCCATAAATAAAAATTCGAAAGAAAAGAAAGAAAAGTAACAAACCGTATATTAAAGAAGAGAGAAATTTTCGAATAATGCTCTAGGACAGTGTTTCCCAACCTGGGGTCCGCGGACCCCCAGGGATCCGTGACAAGCATGTAAGGGGGCCGCAGTACTTTGTCATGTAACGAGAATTTACTTTCCGATATTTATATATTATACAGATTTCCTTTTATAAAGACCACGAAAGCCAAGTTAAAATCGAACTCAACAAACCCAAAGTAATACAGTAAATAAAGTGAATGAACAACATTTAGTGGGCTGATATGAAGAGTACAGGGGAAAAAAGGGGGAATGTGGATGAAGGGTGATTTCCCACAAAACGCACGTTAAAGACCTATTCCCTCATTAACTCCCGTGTGTTTCATATTCTTAAAACAGCTAGCTATAACTTAATTTTTTGAGCTTTTGTATCAACATTTTCTGAGAGGTTAGTTGTCTTTGTGTAGTACTTGTTACGAGTAGAAACCCATTTCTTAAATAAAAATAAATTGAACCAAAATTTCTTGGTTTGTAGGCCCTGTGTAGGCCGTGTACCATAATTGAAAACAAGGAAATAGTCTGAATTTATGTTAATTGCTTTTCGACTCTTTTATCGGTTTTGTTGTAGAGTGGTGATTCATTCAAACTCTTTTGTTGAAGCTCAAGAGAAGTTAAAAAGGAGGGACGTGCATTTGACGACAGAAACAGGTCATTACTTTAATCTCACCACCACTTGCAGCCCTTTAGTCATCGCCAGAATCTCCCTTAGCTCAAAAAATTTCACTTCATTGTATAACGAGACGGGAAGAGATCACGAACATTACATTTTGAAGTAAGCTGGCTATCTCGTGGAAGAGTCCTGACTCGCTTATTTAAGGTCGTGGTGAGGTGAGACTTTTTCTGGTTGATACAAAATTAGAACCAAAACTAAAGAACTTCAAGCTTCACGTTGAGCTCTCCGAATCGGCAGTAAGGAATACGATTCCTTTCCCAAGCTGAACGCTTTTCTGTCGGCAAGTGAAACAAAACTTTCGAATGAAAATTTGGGAACATGAAAGAGCATTTGCTTTCTTTGGATTCTCAGCTGAGAGATTAACTTCCGGTTCCTCACGAGAAAAACAATTGGATGAAGAATCTTCTTTCTAAACAATAAGAATTAGTTGTCACCAAATGAAGACCAGCTTGTTTAGTTGTCTTGCGATTGCTTCTTGAAGATGATATTTCCCAGTTTGTGTTTACTAGGAATGGTAGACTTTTGGATTTATCCACGGTCTTTGTATCCTGATGTTCCGAGAAAGGGAATTTCGGGACTACTTGTGTGAGTCAACATTTTCTGTACTTGTTTGTATGAAAGATAAGTACGGAAAGAGACTTGATATTCAACCAGATCTGCGCCTGTAAATATCTACTTTTAAGCCACATATGAAAATATTGACAGACGCAAAACTACTGTCATCACATTGAAAAATAGTAAGCAAACAAACTCAATAGTTTTTACTATTATTGCTATTAATTGGCGTATTGCAGTATTGTTAGCAAAGCGTATTCATGTATTGAAATTGTACATCTTTTTTAAGCTATAGATAACTCAAAAAGATCTACTGATGCTTTATGTATAATGTTTTCCTTGGTTGTAGGAGTAGGGATCCACAAGAAACTAGTAAGTAATCAAGGGGTCCGCAGCCTGCAAAAGGTTGGGAAACACTGCTCTAGGATAAAATGTATACAAGCTGGCTAATGTGAAGCGGTATCTCAGCTAAGGCAGTGGCTGTTGCCTTCCTCACCTTTTTTTTTTTTTTCGGAAAAAGCAATCGCCAAGGATGTCTGTCATCCCTTAGATATATGATGGTTATTGACCATAGCTGCTTGAACAGTTCATAGGGAAAGTACTGTCTATTTGATGAAACGCACCGGTCTAAGTGAGTTTTCCCTTTTCGAAGCAGTCGTGAAACTCTTGCCAAGTGATACCTTCTAATGGCTCCGTCGTTTTTCCTTTACCTCTTCCACATCTGCAAAATGTTTTCTTTTGAGGATTTTTTTTTTTCATTTGGGGGAATAAAACAAAGTCACTCGGAGCAAGTTCGAGTGAATATGGCGGGTGCGCTGGATCATGTTTTCCATTAAAAATCGTATCGCAATCAAGGTTTTGTCTGCTGCTGAGGCACGTGTTTTTCTGCAACTCTTTTCATTTGCAATTTCTTGCTCAAAGTCCGTTGGCAGGAACTCCAGGCGCACCAAACAAATCAACAAGTTTATCAGTGGTTCTGCGACGGTCTTCCATAATCACTCCACCAGTTTTGGCGTTGTTTTCATCCGTTCGGGAGGTCGATCTGAGCGAGGTTGGTCTTCAAGTGGCCTCGAAGAAAAAAAAAAAGTCGTAAAGTTTTGTTTTTCCCAGAGCAGCCTCCTTGTAAGCCGTTTCAAGCATTACAGCTGTTTCCCCAAACAAAAAACAGAATTTCATAGCCTCACGCATTGTTTTCAGCCATCACGAAAATCGCCGAACAAGCAAGAGGCGCTTAAAAAAATATATATTACGTGACACCACGACTTCACTCGACAACGCTGGTCGGTAGATTGATGCAAAAGGATCCCAGCAAGAGGCAGCTAGCGGCGGAAGCATGTACTACAACGGATCCGGCCACCAGATAATGATTCCTGTTTCTTTTGCGTACCCCCTCGTACATACGGAAATTTTACCGGTTTCGACATTAAAAAATATTTCCTCTTCAAATAATTAAATTGTGCGATCGCATGCCTTGATATTTGGCGGTACCATGGTCATTACGCTTATAATTCTTTCTTGTAGATTTAGAGCGGGACGGGGAGTTAAAAGAATTGCGAGTCTTTTCCTTTCAGTGTAGTATTTTGTTGACTGCAAATGAAACTCATATACCGAGTGCATTAGAATAAACGCTTTCAGCTTAAGGGGGGGGGGGGGGGGAGGCGTTAATTTTTGTACTTCGTGTATAAATTACGTACCAAGGACATCGTTGAGATACGTTCTTTAGGATGTTATACATGCCCTTATGATGTATTTACCTCACCCAGCCCTATGTGCCATCTTTGCTTCTCATCAACGCCTTCTTCCGAAACACGATTCCATAATTTCAATGTTCTTTGTATGGATTCTTCACCTGCAGCTAATGGGGCGAGCCGCCACTGTCCATGTGGCCATTGTCTTAGTCTTCATTTTTTTTTTATTTATTTTTTACATTTGTGAATAAATAAAAAGAACCGAGAAAAAACTTATTGTATTACTTTTGGAGTAATATAAGTATTTAATATTTTCTTTGAAAATGTTATTTCATTTTGTTCTCATTTTCTTTCGTTTCAAGTTAGATATTAGAACTGTGTAGAATGTAAGAGTGTTGACTGTCTCAAGTTGACATTGCTCCAGATATTGAAGATAACCTTAGAGGTGACTAAAGATCGATCTTGTCGTAAACAAAACTAGTCTCAGAGGTTAAATTAGGTCAATTGTGATAATACGTAATACATTACATTAACTTGTACTCATATGCCCTGTTCGTAAGCTAATTAGTATAAGAATGTACATGTGGATGTTTCAATGATGCTCTAGAAATATCGTATGGCAACAAGGGAACTATTCTTCAAGTGTTGATGTGATAAAATAATTCAACAAACATGCGTCCACAGACGCATTTGTAGCTCCATGTTCAGTCATGTGAGTGGGAAAGTACAATTCGATAACGAGAATCTTCCAAACAGAACTGAGACCTCACGGGTATATATACCCGTTTTAAGGACTTTCGTTTCATTCGAAATAGGAACACTCAAACGTTAACGCTGTTCGGATTGCCTTAAGTTCGTGTAGGGTAAAATGGACTGTGGTAACGATCTACATGTATATTTCATGTAGGCAACAGCGATGTCAGTTTGACCGCTAAATAAATAAACAATAATAAACGAAAATGAGCTCGCTGGAGCCGTTCTCACATTTCGGATTGCCATAGCCAAGCGGCAACGCTCCATTCGCTGTTAGTTTTCCTCCTGCTTCCCCCGTCAAGTTTTTCAAATGAAACTATTGCTATATTAGATAATTAAATACCGGTATGTGTAAATGAAGAAATTAATTAGGGAACTAATTTTCTACCAATGTTAAATGTAAAACTTTTACGGAGGATCATTAAAGAGAAATAACAGTAAAGATATTTCGTGTGCGTCAGGGAGAAGTACAATAAGTAGAACTGCAGCTGTTGCCCATGAGCTGCAACAGTATAGACCGAACCCTGGATAGGTAACTAGCCTTTCCTTACATTCTGACAAAACTTCTGCGTCGTATTAAAGCTTCGCTTTCAGCCTGTTGTTCAGATTTCTCTACAGAATTCTCTGCATACAGTCCAGGAATTCTACCAGAACTCCTCCCCCAATGCGTGTGGGGGAAGAGCATTTCAAATTCTCGAGCACACTTGCAGTTTTAAAATTTTACGCAGAAAATTCGATAGGAACCCTGTTGTAAATCTCTACTGACACCCCACCAATTTTTGTTCTACACCTCCTGAAAGTAAACATCCTGATAGAATCCCCGATAAAATCAGTTCCTAACGAACCGTTCTCGTAGGCAGTTTCGAAATCCCACACTCGATTCCTCTTCTTAAAGTATCAAATTAATTTCGATTTAAATAATCAATTAAAAAGAAAAACATCCGATTTCAATCAACTTTGACTATGTGCAAAACATGGAGAATGTTCAATGTTTGGTTTTAGAAAACAGGCGGATAGCAGAGATCCTGACCATACAGCAACCACGAGAGCGTGAGAGCCATATCCTGACAAATGTATTGGAGATGAAAAGAGTTTCAGCCAAGTGTATGTTGAACGACCTCAATGCTGACAAGAATCATAAACATGTAGTCACTTCGCGGCCCATTCTTAAGCATTTTGAGAGGGACGATGAAGCAATGACTTGGTTATTTCTGTACGATCCCGAGACCAAAGAGTGAAGACATTCAGAAACTCACTGAGTAAAATAAGTTCGAGTGCAAACGGTCAGTAACCAATATGATACCATCCGTATCTTGGCACAAAAGACGGAATTGTGTTTATGTAAAAAAGATTGGCATAGTCACATGAACTTACTACACATCATTTTTGGACACAATGAGTCAAAGGCTGACCAAGAAACACTGTGCTTATCAACGAGGTGCCGTTTTTTTGGGAAACAATACCCCTGGACACAAAGCCACCATCACAGTATGGAAACTGACCCACATCAAGTTTGAAATCGTGAAACATCTGTCATACTCTCCCCAGTCTATCACCTAGTGACTTATAATCTTACATTTTTCTGCCTGTGAAGATGTGATATCAGTTGTAAACCAGATCCATCCACAAATATTTTCCCTGGAATCCCTGAAAAAATTGCAGGAAAGATATCTAGATGCATTGTTTTACTGAATCAAAGTATATCTGCAGAAAGATAAACCAAATTCTGATCTCATAGTCAACAACAACAAGGAATGAAACTTTTCTCAGCTTGATGCTTAAAGCAGGAGCTGAAAACCAGTTATAATTGGAAATATCTTTTTGAACCGTTGATATTTTACAGGATTTGTCAGAGATACCTCTTATGTTCATAGTTGACACCTTTAACGCGTGAGTTCTCTGAAGTAGTGAGAGGGCACAGATGCCAAAATTTGCATAATGATCACACCTCATGACTAGAGGGCTTTTGCGTTGTATGCACTTTGAACACTGAAGAAAATTAGAAATCTGACATAGATCATGATGTCCTTCATATTGTTTATCGTTCTTCACTTGTAAACAGAAGAGAAGCTGAAACCGCTTGGCATCAAATGCCAAAAGAAATTAGCTTCCCGAGATGTCATTGTACTGTTAAAACTATCAACAACAACTGTTGAAACTCGCTCAACTCAATTACAATCACCATTCAGAAAGTTTTTCCGAGTGTTCAAAAACAACGTAGTAGATTTGGAATCCACCTAAATCTTAAGTCATCTCCTTAGAACTTTGACGTGTTTTGAATCTGATCAAGTCAGTTACAAGCCACCATTGATTCACTTTGCTTGAGGACCTGATCACGAAGCTGCTTTCGGCAAAAACACTCATTCATCATTATTCACATCCGGGCAAGCAGTGTTCGATTTGTAGCGGGGGATGGTTGGGATTATCCCCCTCTCGGCAAAATCTTCTCTGGTACTTTTTTACAGATATATACCTCTAACCTGGGATATGGACGATCCCAAAATACCGTATAATACATATCTAACTATTTCTTCCCCCCTCTCTGGAAATTGCACAGATCGAACACTGCGGGCAAGTATATTGGGGAGATTAGAGAATAGTTGGTAGCTATAGTTGAAGATTTTTTAGGCCTTCTCCAGAGCTGAAACGGGTCACCAGGTCAAGTTTTTGACCGGGTCACTCTGTCTATGCTTGGGACCCGATCTGGATTGATTCCCACCCAGCCACTGGAACAAAACCAGGTCAAATCAATTCAAGACAGTATCGTCAGGTCAAGATTGTGTCAGTGAGTCAGTTGGGTTGAGATTCAGTCGGATCGTCGTCGGATCACAAAGTTAGTCTGGTCATTTGGGTCAAGACAGGATTAACGACTCAGTCGGGCCAATACTGTGGGGTCAAGTTTCGGACTGGGTCGTCAAAAGTGACCCGGTTTCAGCTCTGACCTTTTAGATTGGAGTATTCTTGGATTCATATATGGATTTACAAATAAACTTTTTTTTTGCTTATATAATTACGATATAAACAAATCTGTTCTTTAAATGTTAGAAGAGATCTTCGAGAAGTAGGTAGGTGTTCGTGATGAAAACTGATTTGATGTTGCCCAGGATAGAATCCAATGGCGAACGTTTGTTACTGCGGCGATGAACTTGCGAGTTCCATAAGCCATAGAGTTAGTTCTTTAAATGACTGCAGCATTTCCTTTTCTGTGGAATCTTAGTATGTTTTGCAGTCGATTAGCAATACCCAAGTTAGTTTTTATTGCGTGAGAAATAACACAGAAATAAATCAATACCGAGTCGCGTGTTCGCTGCAGTTAAAGAAGGTAGAAGGGGTAGCCAATATCTAGAACGAAAAGTTAGTTAGATTTTTCTTTATTTTTGTATATATGCATAAGAAAGCTGACAGAAGAGATTTACAGAAAGAAATGAATTTACAGGGTGTGTTAACTATTTTAGGGGCATATTTCCTATCTAAAAAAAACAAGGAAATGCGGCAAAATTCGTTTTGTTTTTCAAGATGCAGGGAGATCCAACTTCGAGTCCAGATCGCCTTCAGTACATAAATAAAATCAATTATTATCGTCAGCTCATCCTCATATTTATCCATGTTAAATCCACTGCTGGATGAAGATCTCTCCCGTGTTTCCACAGATCTTATTTGATCAGATGTTGTCCTCAACGATATATAGGAGTGATCTTTTTTTAATCTTGGGATCAGAGACTGGAGGGCAGTTGGCTCCCTCCCGCTTGCGGTTAACCAAACATTGACATCCACCACCAGAAAGATTGCGATAAAAAAAAATTCTTCGGCGTTGCCACTTTTCAAAGCAGATGGCAAGAGCTTGACGTGAATGGTTACGTACTTGAGCGACCCCGAAGAAGTGGCATCGTTTGGGTAGGAAACCACAGAGGGATAGACAAAGTTTCCCTTCGTATGTTTTTTGTTTAGACATCAGTATGGGATATGAGGAGGTTCTTGCTTTGCATTGGAGAATGTTTTTGAAGAAAGCTTGACATGTTGAAGAACTGAATGCGGCCGAAATTCATCTGGAAGTGTTTGTGTTTTGTATCAAAATAAGTTCATGAGAGTCTGTTCTGTACAGAAAAGGTCTCGAAGATTTCGAGAACTCATTCCCATGATGAGTCTTTACTGCCGGGAACTTTCATTGAGGAGGGGGTAAAAAAACTGGTGCTCTATTCAAACCAATGAATGAATGAAAGGGTGAAATTTCGTAGAGAAGTAGCAGAGGTATTAACGTAACTGTTGTATATCTTAACATTCTTGTGTTCCACTTGTTTATCTCTTGACATCTGACAGGAATACCCCTCGTAATAACAGTGTTCCTAAATATAACCAGCACCGCCATATCTGTGTATTGTCTGCTATGTAGTGTTTTGTGGAGCAAACGAATAAGAGATCAGTGGCGGCTCATCAGGTGAAGTTGATGAACTTGAACTTCACTTATTATTTTGATTTACATTAAGTAATAATAACCTTCTCCACTTTCTTTGCAGTTGTTCAGGAATAATTTAAATTGCACATTTCGATACTAAATTCTTGTTGAGTTTTAACACGTATGTGGTTACAATGGCTTATCAGAATACACAAATAAATTACCGTATTATGTTTAACTACAGAGTGGATATAATAATAATAAATCACAGCCATATTCAGTCTACTAGTGGATGAGGCCTCTCCCCGAAGGGAGGAGTTGGTCTACTGCTCTCACGCTGACCAGACGGGTTGGGAGAGAATATATATATATATCAAATTTATAAGTAAATTGAGAGAAATCAAGTTTCAGCTTGTCCAAATGTGTGTTAGTTTTACATGAAATGACCATATTTTCTGCAACAGTGATACGGTATTTGTAGCCTTTTATTGTGGTCAAGGTTGGATAAAAAAAAAAAAATCAATGACATTTAGTGGAAATACAATGTGTTACGAAACTTCAGTCTACTAACAAACACAACTGTGAAGATAAAGTTCTACCGTATTTATTCGCGTAATAATCTCACTTTTTGTACCGTTTTTTTTTCTTCTTATGCGATTACTACACGAGGAAATGATAGGCAATACAGCTTCCCTCAACTACGACATTTGTCTTGCATAAAAAGTCTCATATTGCTCAAAAGAATACAAACACGTAAAATGTACGTTAAAACCTTAATTATTTATATTCAATGTCTTTTCAGGTAATTTGTGTTGCTGGTGTTGATAGCGACGACGATGATGATGATGATGATTGTATACTGATAAAACCTGAAATCAGGACAATGGATATGGAACTTAACCACAATGACAACAGACCAACAGAGGAAAACTGTAACAGGATAACGGAGTTTCCGGCACCCCCTCCACTAGTTCAATGGTAGGTTTTGTGGACTTTTTTTTTCCTTTGTTAGAATGAGCTACTAAATAAATAGAGATTGCGGGGTGGGGGGTATCTAAATCAAAGCTGTTATTTGTTTACGTGTTTGTTTTTCAATTTTCCGATTGTGTCAGTTGCATAGTCTGCATGTAAGAGTTCAGGCTGAACAGTAGTCTATTTCGCCTTCATGTTATCAGTTGTTGACATACGAATGCAGGTATTTTTAAATTTTATGATTTTGTCAGGGTTTTAGATTATGCTAATTTGTGTATAATTTGGCTTCAAAAGAATTTACAAACATGGCATACGGATATGTATATCCAAACTAAAAGGAACGACTCAAAAAACCTTGGTAACTTTCTCTGTAGATAAAAGGCTTGTGTAAATAACTTACTGTTTTGTTACTAATCGAGAATAAGTACGGAATAGGCTGTAAGAAGGAGCTTATCCGACTACGACTCTATCCTAGATTGGAGAAATTGATTTTTTTGATCTCCCAGTTCCTGCTCTCGAAGTACATGTTCTTGAAGGCAAGGGCAATATTAGCCAACGTGAAAATAGCAGTATGGCCGGGAATAAAGTATACCGGAAGTTGGTAACCGTACCGTTAAGAAAGTAGATCAGTGCAGTGTCAGTGTGACTTTAGTTCGTACAGAGAGCAGGTGTAGTGCAAGGCGATCGGTAAAGGCTCTGTGAGTGTTCATGAGTACGCATTTCTTGTTGAGGCATTATTTCCGCTCATACGGTAGTGGCTGGAATGATGGACAGACTGTGAAACTTGTTCGAGTTAAAGTCCCACAAACCTCATCCAACAAAGCGCACAGTGGTGTTGCTAGTTGCAAAATTCCGTGAAATGAGGCCAGAGCTGCGTCAGCGCAAAAGCCGCTCGAGAAGAAAGCCACTAGGAACCTGTGTTTTAATACACAATGGTTTCAGCAAGATGGACCCACTACACACACACTGCTAGTGAATTCTTACAGCTTCTGTAACATCATTTTCAAGACCGCGCAATCTCGATGCAAACATACTATCCATGTCCTGGCCACTCACCTGATCTGAACCTGCACGATGTTTAGTTGAGGCACATACTGAAGGGGTGTGCTTACCGTGATCGTGTGCCTCGTAATATTGAACAATTCAAACTGAATATCAATCATGTGTTGCATTGAATTACACGAGATACAGTTGCGGTCATGTTTAACAGCTTGGAGCGTGGCTAAGGTAAATGTTTGCTGTTGGAAGGAGCACATTTGAGTATGTGTAGTGAATATTTTGTGAGCTACCTTTTCTGTTTCTGATCATGTATTGTCCTGTATTACTTGACCGTTTACATTTTATTAAGATACATGAAAAATATACGTGATAGAGTACGTCGAAAAAGAGAGTGTCCTAAGTCCAAACTACTGTTCACTTATTACGTGAATGACTGACATAGGTTGTGTTCCATTGATAAATACGGAGTAATTCTTTAATCAGTATTCACTAAATCAGATTAGTTCCAAAGTAACACCTTTCGTAAATAATACCTAAAACGAAGTGCTTATTTATACTCATCCCACATGGCCTTGCAGTTACGGTCGTCTATTGGAATGCCACAGAGGTTCAAGTTCTACCCTCCGCGTCATCTTCCGAGAAATTTTCCTCAGATTCACCAGGAGGATGCCTGGATTGTACTTGAACTAAGATCCAGGTTGCCACCATCCTCAAACAGGGACGTCTTTCCCACAGTTGTGACAAGCTTAGTTATATTTTTCCCATAGAATGTAAGGCAAAAATAAATTGTGTGTACTCGTATTTAATGCTAGTAATTAGTGCTTTTTTAAATCATATTTCGTAAGTTTTTTCCTACCTTCCACTATATTATCAGTTGGAGATCTACTTACATTTTACGTACGTATTTTATATGTATAGTGCATTTCAAATCTTTTTGTATACTCTTCCTTTTTATTGTATCTTTCGCCATCAGTAGTATTTCTGTGTCCATTTTCATCACTCCACGTTATACCACCTTGCATAGCTTTTCTTTTTAATCGATAATATTTCCTGTTCCGATCCTCAGAACCGTTCACGTCTCCATTGTAAGTGATTTTTTTTTTTTTTTAGTACTCGATGAAATTCAGTGGATTGAATGAAATATTGTAGACATTGACTTCGTTTCAAGATAAAATAGTAGCTTATCAAAGCAAATATGTCTTATTTAAAAATTAAAAACGTGCTTAGATGTAGTAGGAACAGGGGGTGAGAGGGAATCCGTGATTGTTGTTAATTAAAAGTTCACTTTGTGTAGTCGGTACGGGATTGGCTGGCAAGGGGCCAATCAGGAACCAGATGGCTGTCTCACCAGAAATTGTGTTGTTTATGTGATTTAGTGTGTCTGATGGAACCAAGGTGTTAGTTCATTGGCGAAACCGTTACACGTTTTTAGTTCTTAAATAAAAACTTATTTGCTTTGCTCAGCTATTATTGTATTTTATCTTGAGTTTATAAAAGCAAAGCTTTGATATGGAATATATCATAGTTGCTTTCTTTTGATATATCCTAGGAGAGTCTTAATATTTTTTATAACATATTCTAATTTGTGAAAAACTGTACCGTTGTATACAGAATTTAATCCACCTTTTGTTTAGGTTGGCTTGGCAAAATTTAAAACATTAATTTTTCTTTATCGATCATGTTTCGTAAATAAATAGAATAATAATAATAATAATAATAATAAAAAACTTCGGTAAACTTCTATTTTGAATGGGCTATTTTAGTAACTTCGGTCCGTGTCGATAATACGAGTGCAATGCTGTTAAAATCTGCAAACATCGTCCATACACCAGGACAGGGACGTATTTAGGGGGGGATTCAGACCCCCCCCCAAACTCGGAATTTTATGAAAATTTAGCATAATTTCAGGCGTAATTATATGTATTTAATATACATTAGATGCCCAGACACCTTTGACTTCCCAGATGCCCGTGGACCCCTCCCAAAACCAACTTCTGGATACGTGCCTGCCCCAGGCTTGGACGAACCTGTTCTAGGGTATACTCGAGAAAAGAAATGCAATGCTTTACTGCAGATAGTTTTAGATGAACTGGAAATGTCACTTCCCCGAACCTCTTTTCATTTTGTTTTCTAGAAAAGTATTTTAAAATACGTAATTCTTTTCTAATTTCAGGATCAGTCCTGAGGTTTCAGCACCACCATTATACCAACATCAATACCAACAACAACAACAACAGCAGCAGCTGCAGCAGCAACAACAACAATATCAATACCAACAGCAGCAAGAAGCAAGGAGTATGAATTACCATCAAAACAACATCGGTTACATGGGTTCAACTCCAAACATGAACAACATGCCCGTCAATCCGTGTGGAATAAAGATCGGCCCAGCGTATTCTCTTAGTAACAATAACAGCTTCAGGGAGATACCAAGTGATCATTATAACCACCCGGCAGTGGTTTTTAACCATTCGACCATTGGCCCTCACGATCGTCAGTATTCGAGTATGATGAGTGATCAATCCCCTTATTCCAACAGTGGACAGCATCAGCAATATTATGTTCCCCCTCCTACGACTACTACTGCTGCTACGACTACTACTAATGATCAGAATCTTCTGTACGATTGCGTCTTGTGTAGTGGTAAATATCCCACACGGGATACCTTAACAGAACATTTGAGAAGTGAACACGAGTTAAATATATCAGTGAATGTTCAGCCGTCTCGCGTGCCAGCAACTCAAACAACACACGACCAAACACAGTCACAGTGCAGAATATGTGGCAAGTTATTTTTCGTACGAGACAGCATTCCATTACACGTAACACCAGATCTGTGTAAAGATTGCAAAAATTATACTCAAAATAAACACGCAAGAGGTCACAGAAAACGTAATGGCCATTATAATAAAAGAAATTCGTCCAACGCAGAAGAAAATGGCGCTGGTGCTGATGACGTTGGGAAAGAGGTGTTTCAGTGCGCCATTTGTACGCAAGACTTTGATTTGCCGATTATGTTACATCGTCATTTAGAAACACACATTGAGATTACGACTATCACATGTAGGTTCTGTGATTTACAGTGTGGTGATATTAGTGAGCTAAAAGAACATATGAAATCGCACTTCAAGATATGTATCAAGTGTCCAATCTGCGGTAAAAATTATGTTAGCAGAAATGGTCTAAAGCAGCATATGATAAGGCATAGTGGTGAGAAAGGGTTTGCTTGTACTTTTTGTGATAAGATGTTCTATACTAAACCCGAGCTGAATAGTCATATGCGCAGACATAAGAAGGTTACATCCTCCACAAAAATTGTGGAGGATGTTGTGATCTACAGCAAAACGATAGAGCAACATAACAGTAATGCATCCTCAGAAGGTTAGTAAGTATTCCAAAGGAACAGTGAGTATGCTTCAAGCACTTTAATATCTGCTTAGCATGTGGTTATCAGGGCTTAAAATAGACATTGTTACGAAATGAAACGCGTTATACCTTCGTTAATACGCTATTGTCCTTTTTTGTCTATGGTCACCATATTGACGAGACGGAACAGGAAGGTTCCAGATATACGAACCGGAATGGCGTTCCGGTTTGCTCCTGTCCGTTTCGAACCCTGGTAATTATGTATAAATACTAACGTGAATAGTACCATAAATGTATTACGAGGAGTAATCAGAAAGTAAGGTTCCTTAGTTAATACCTGTTCTTACATTCGGGAACTGCTCTTTTGGCCTAGATGCTCAAACCTTGACTGCTAGATGGCAGCAGTTACCAGTTTATGTCCCGTAAATCCTGCGTAACACACACATTTAAAATTACTACAGTGTGTGAGTGGAGAATCAGTTGTCTAAGAAAACTTCTGTACCCCCAAGCTTTCGTGCACAATGTCCCGGATTGTGTAATGTGAAACTGTTCTTTCAACTGAATAAGTGTCACTCTGCTATTAGTCTCCTCAGTTACAGGAAAAAAATGTTACGACGTGGAAGAACGCACCGTCATGCGATTATTACTGGAAACTAAAACTGCTTCTATCTGGTAGGCAAGGTCTGAACTTCATATCAGCTAAGAAGCGGCTGAATATCTGCAATATAACATTAGGATAACCTTACTTTTTGAATAACCCTCGTAAATAGTAACTACATTTTCTGGAAATTTTATAGTTTATTTCTTCAAATCGTGAGGATCGGAGATCCATAAAAAGAATGTAGTCTTATATTTCAAGATTTTTTTTTCTTTTAAGATAAGAAAGCGCGTTTTGACTATAACCAGGAAAAGGTGGAAAAACATGCTTTTTAGGAGGATTACTCGTCAGTTCTCTTACCTCAAGTTTTCACGATTTGAAGGAATGATCTATACTAGATAGCTAAGTTCCTTGGTATAAGTATTAATTTTTAAAATCTCACCTAATAATTTTACTATGAAATCTGAGTAATACGATTTATTTTTTTGCTATTAAGATTAGTTCGCTTAGTTAATCCTCTCCATTCTCGTGTAGAACTGGGCATGTAACCTATGTTCAGAGTGGTTTAAAGTAAGTTATAAAACTAGTTATATAATATAACCGCCCCGCTGGTCTAGTGGTTACCGTCGCTGACTGCTGATCGTAGGGTCCCGAGTTTGATTTCCGGCTCAGCGAAGGATTTTTTTTTTTTCAATGTTAGATTGTCTGAAACGATGCCCACTCAGCGTCGTGATGCAATTGGGGAGTTGCTGTGAATAAAAAGACAGTGGTGATCACAGTTGAGAGTTTCGGTTCTCCTCTCCCAACCCGTCTGGCCAGCGTGGAAGCAGTAGACCAACTTCTTCCTCCGGGAGAGGCCTCATTCAGTAGTGGATTGAATATACAAAACATTTTTGCATGGATCCGGTAAAATTTACGCCCAAAACAAAAAATGTTTTATTGAAGATTCTTTCCTTTTCTTTTTTTATAACTTGTGAATGGATGCAATCCTGGCTTACTCTGTTGGTACTGTATGAGGCGAAAAATTTTCTATTCCGAATAATTTGCAGCTAATAATTTTTTTAAATTTTATTTATGGCCTTTAGGTACCTAATGCTCAGGCCGATTCTGCTGATGATAAAACCGTTTTATTGAACAATCAGTTCGTTATTCTGTTTTTAGTGATCTTAAGTGCTGTAATGCACTATTTCAGTTAGTAATATTCTAGTTATTTTTTAAAATTTATGAAGCAGCAGCTTTTCGTTTGTTTGTTTATCGGATCTTACTGTACTCATAAGAAGAATCTGAAGCAGGGCCCTAATATTACACTAATGATCATTCGTATAAATGAGTACCTCTGAGTGTTAAAGAAAACCCTCGACGATTACGTTTTCAAAGCACGGGATTGGCAACGTTTATAGAACTAACTATAGGTTGTATCAAACGTGACGTCATTGACTCAATCAGGGACGTTAGAAAAACATGGTAAGCCAAAATTGGAAAAACTTGAATCCGACGTAACAACTTCAACTTCAGTTCAAGAGTCAAAGATGATAGATTGGGTAGACATTTTCCTTATGTTTGTTTACTTGTTGAAGTAGACTTCTTTTATCAACTTACAACCACAGCAGTTGTAGTATGTTTTTACGATGTTTTAAGACGCACTGCATGTTGTGGCAGAAGGGACTATTCGGCGTAGAGTTACAGTTGTTGTCATGTGGAAGCGGGTAAGGCAATGTTTAAATGGCGCTTGTTTGTGCATTAGAGCGTATCGTTGTGGGAATTTTGAACGGAAGTTCTGTCAAGAACAAAGAGTGTAAAGATCGCACCTAACCTTACCTAACCTCCACGTTTACTAAATTTAAGATAATCTACGAAAAGTGCAAGAAAACAATTAATACTAATACATACACCTCCCATGAGCACGGGCTGGGGTGCCGGCAGTGTGTAATGTGTGTGTTTTGAGTGATGTTGGGTTTGGTCCGTCACTACTATATAGAAATGCCTTCTAAAGAGTGCAAAATTAATGATTCACGTATTACACCAACGTTTTTTTTTCTTTCTTTCCAGGAAATGAAGTTGACGGTAACCAAGAGGAGGTTAACAGTAACCAAGAAGAGGTTAACAGTAACCAAGAAGAGGTTAACGGTAACCAAGAGGATGTAGAAAATGAGTAATGCACAATTCATGAAAGAAGCGGTTTGAACCGGAAAGTGATCTCAGTGTGAAATTAGAAAACTTAATTATTGAAACAAGTTGATTTTTTTTTGTACGTTTTGTTTTACAATTTATGTAGTACAAATATGTAGCTAATCCTTTAGTTTCGCAGATTGTACACTAGGCGCAAGCTAGCAGACTACTACTTAGTGAGATGTCACGAATGCACTCCCTCCCCTCTTTTTTAACTATAAAACAACTGATTAAAATAGTATCTAACAAAGAAAATTTGAATACTGTATTCGCTTTCTATGTCCTTAAAAAAAGTTCAGGAGAGTGAAGCAAGCTAGTTCTTGTACTGCGTGGAAATCTGCAGAACTAAAGCACAGTATTTCCTTTATATGTTATTAAAGTATTATATATTATTAATATATATATATTATTTTTCGCTAAAGCACTTTTATGTACAAAAGCGATGAATCATGTGTAAAACATGTCTCATTTCATTTAAGGCTGTAAACTATCCCCACCATCATGGAATTTCAGTCCATTCATTTACATGCGTAAATACTAATTTTATTTTTTACAAAATTAGAATTCGTTGCTCAGTTCTTGTGTGGTTCTTCTTCGCATTTAATTTTAATGGATTCTGCTGCTGCTGCTTCTTTATGAGATCTGTCCTGCGACAAGTTTCATCCATCGAGCTGTACGTAACGATACTGGAGTGATTGGCTGGTGTCGAAAGATTTTCACCAGAGCAAATATTTAGCCTCAGTCGTCCATTCCCAGACTGAGCCAATATGGACCAAATTTTCAGTTCTATCGTAGCTTTTCTTTTCACGCTTGTTATTGCTGTGCGGCCCGTTTTTTATGTTTTTGTTTTGAATAGCACCGATCAGTCCAGTATCGCTTTTAGATATAGGTCAATGGTTTCAGTTGAGCTTTCAATTTTTCTCGATCTTGTCCATTTGCCTTTATCTGTGTATAGTTCTTCGTCTCTTTCCTTTCCACTTTTTGCTTCTACCATTCTTCTCGGCAGATCATTTCTATGCAATATATATTCCTCTTATGTCGATCAATTTTCTTTTCGCCCTGTAATGAGTTACAGTATGCAAAAATGCTTTGAAATCATACAGTATGTTCGTAAAGTCATGGTGATATTTTACCGTTTAGACATTGTAACATTGGAACGAAATTTTACAGGCAAAACACGCGAAAATTAAAGAAAGAACTGTGGAAATTTCTCCTTACTATGTCTTGGCGGGGAAAGGTGGGGGTGAGAAAGAGCTTGCGCAGCTGGGCAGAAGGCATGGGTCAGTAACTCGTGGTGCTTTTGGTCTTGTATGGCAAGTTTCACGTAGTCTGTAGGGTTATATATAAGAAGAGTCCACATTACAATTCAGTGCACACGCTAGTAAAAATGTTTTGTGCATGTCTTTCGTTCGGTGAGATGGTGTAGCAATTTGAAACCTAACCATGACTTCACGGACACACACACTAATTCGTTAAATATGAGATTTCTGTTTAAAATATCGTCGTTCATCCATTTTTGTCAAGTAGCTCTGATTCATGGTAAATATCCGATAGAACAAATTTCTCAGTCCACAAAAATCAAAACCGAAAGCACCCAACCGGTATATACACTATGTTACAAGTAGAACATACCTAATGTTAATTTTACTTCCGTATCAGTTCATATAGTTACTAAATTAACTTTTTTTTTTTCACCTAAAAACAAAACCCCCCATCGCCTGGTCAAAATATATGTGGAGATGAATTAGTTGAAAACCTACATTTTTATGGGATTAATTACATGAAAACAATAATACTTACGGGGATTAATTTGGTGAAAACAGAAATACTCGTAAAGATGAATTAGGTAAAAACAAAAATTTTCATGGGGATGCATTACATGAAAACAGAAATATTCGTGAAGATAAATTAGGTGAAAACCGAAATACTCGTAAAGATGAATTAGGTGAAAACAGAA
>JAGDQP010009964.1:25347-43836 GCA_022664845.1 Lepisma saccharinum
GTAAAGATGAATTAGGTAAAAACAGAAATATTCATGGGGATGAATTACATAAAAACATATATTCGTGAAGATGAATTAGGTAAAAACAAATACTCATGGGGATGAATTAGGTAAAAACAAATACTCATGGGGATGAATTAGGTGAAAACAGAAATACTCACGGGGATGAATTGCATGAAAACAGACATATTCGTGAAGAAGATAAATTAGGTGAAAACAGAAATACTCATAAAGATGAATTAGGTAAAAACAGAAATACACATGGGGATTAATTAGGTGAAAAAAATATATATATTTAGGAAGATGATTCAGGAGAGAACAAAATTACCCCAAAAGATAAATGAAGTGAAAATAGAAAAGATTATTTAGTAGAAAGGATATTTTTTTTAGATAAATTAGATGAGACAAAAATACTCGTGAAGGTGAACTAGGTGAAAACAAAAAAAAATACCATTGACGATAAGTTGGGCGAAAAGAAAATTATTATAAAGATAATCTAGGTGACAGTAATAATAATAATAGTAAAAATAAGTTTAAATGAAACTCGTAAGGTTCTAGTTTTGTAAGCAATAAAATGAGCTTTTAAAAGTTCGCGTGTAAATCAGTGGAGAAAATTTCCATGACCACATCTTTTAACTCATTTTCAATATGCTTATATCGTTGTAAATAATGCATTGTACAAAATCATTAGTAAGTGCACGTTGCAATGTACTGAAAAATGTTTATTGAAGCTACCTGGTGATATAGAATCCAATGATTATATTACATGCTTATTACTTAAGTTTGCGTATAGGTTTAGTCACGTAGAAGTACTTAGAAATAAATATATGTGCTATTAGAGTATATTGTGAAGGTACGAACAGATATGTCATAACCTTTCAATAATAATGAAAGCAAATAGTTTAGCTATTTGGGCAAGTTTCAATATGTTGGCTTTGTATATAGAAAAATACTATGTATTTGGAACATTTTGTAAAAGTTTTTATATTTCGTAAGATGCCAAAGCATGACCAGTGTGGTCCCAAGTCTTACCATAAATTGCTCACTTTATTATGTTATTGTTCGTCCAAGAGTTGTTCACAATATCTCATTTTGTTTCAAGGTCGAATGTAAAGAAATACTATTTTGTTTGTATGTATGTATTTTTTATATGCATTGTTCATTTGTATAAGAATAAGTAATAGTTTTTTTAAGGTATTCAGTATGTTGCGATATGCAATGATTTTTCAGGTGTAAAAAGCTTTAGTGATTCCTATATCACAATGTATGAAGTTTTAGTGGTACATATAATTAGTTTTTCAAAATAGTTTCTGCAGAATGTCATTTTTTATTTTCCACTAAAAAAATGTTGTTTAGTGTGAATGAGTTCTTATTTCCTGACTTAAGAAACAACATTTTTACTTTTTATTTATTTAAAAAAAAAAAGAATGTCTTAAATCCGCATTTTTGTTTAAAAATATTGGTTAAATTCGGTATACGGCATCCAACTGCGGAAGGTGTGCGCTAACCTAACCTGTGTTCTAACCTACCTTAACCAATTCTAACCTAACCTAGCAGGAAAATTGTAATAACTCGCATCTGGAGAGTCTTAAAGAAAGTGGATGCCATATACTGAATAAATGCCAAAAAATATACCTCAAATGTTCATTTTTAGTTTCATATTTATTTTGAAACTACCGCAATGGTTTGTAGAATCGCCTTTTTTTTTTTCGTTTTTATAAACAAAACTAGGAATACTTAAACAATTAAACTAGTGTATATAACGGTGCTTAGAAATAAGGTTTCCCTACTTAAGGTCCTTGCAAACCGACAACGGATTCGTTGTTGTTATTTTATATCCTGTCCATTCACTAACCTAGCGACGGGGTGCTGTTACTAGAGTCTTATATGTGAATGAATGAATCTGTTTGAAGTAACTTACGGCTAACTAATTGTAATGACTGGCAGAGTTGGGTCCAATATACTTTGATCTCTTATTTAAACCTTGGTAAAGATAATCGGTCATATGTTTTAGACCCAAATCATTTGTTTCTAGTCTGTTGTACACAGTATTTCTTTGTCACGAAATAATGTGTCCTGTTGACTTTCAAGGTGGACATTAAAAAGTTCCACACACGCACTCTGGCCTCTCTCCAAATCTTCGCTTCTCTGTCTGTCACCCTTCCCTATTGTCGTACTCCATGACAAACAGAATCACACTAATCTACATATCATAAATAAAACACTTCACTACAAATTTACTTCTCAGAAGTGGAGTTAATTCACAAAGCGGATAATAGAAGAGTTTGTTGTACTTCAAAAAGTGCCATAGGTAATTTAGTTTTAGGATTTACTTCCATTGGCACGTACTTAAAACTGCTGTAAGGATTTTGACCAGTTTTTATGGAGGCGGAGCAGGAACATGGAAGGGTAGGAGGATACTTTGAGGTTCCTAAAGTTATTTTTTTTTTTTTTTTTAGGATTAAGCACCATCGGTGTTGTTTCGTTAAAATTAAGTTTTACTGTTAACATATCATCATCTTGAATCTTTTAAACTATACCAAATGGCGTACCTGGAAATGTTGCTAAAACAGATCTTGCGGTATTTCGTTTCATCTTATTAAGCTTTGTCAGATGGTTAAAAAACACACACAGATCCAGAGTTACATTAAATGACTTTTATGAGGGACTTAGATTTATTTCATTCTTTAGTCTCTTCAGACGAATTCTGATATGATACCTTTAATAGAGGCCATGGTTGTTACTTCCTCATTCGTTTCTACGGAAGAGCGTTCGCCACGGCACGCCATCTATCAGATACTTGATGACCTGTAGCCTTATAAATCATATCGAAAAGGTAGAAGGCAAAAGTAGAAACTTAGAGTACATTAGAACTGCTATAGTTAGGAATTGGTAGAATGCTGAACAAGTGCTAAGCATGACTTCTACAAGTACGATCATTTTAATAAATTGTAACCGTTTTTAAAATTACGTAAAAAATGGTTGTCATTTCTGGTGGAGAATCGAGGCTTTGCCCTCACCCCCTTGTCTTCCGATTGGCAGTCAAGTGCTCTACCCATTAAGATAACAAATGGCACGATCAGATGATTTTCATATGGTGTATTCCATAGGTGTTTAACCGTACGAGGGCGGGCTTGTGAGGGTGAGAGAAAAGCTTTAACATGAGGGTGAGGGCTCAGCGAAGATATGAGGATGGGACAAGTTTGAATGTGAGGGTGAGTTCAAAGTTTGAATGTGAGGGTGAGTTCAGAGTTTGAATGTGAGGGTGAGTTCATAGTTTGAATGTGAGGGTGAGGTCAAAGTTTGAATGTGAGGGTGAGGTCAAAGTTTGAATGTGAGGATGAGGTCAAAGTTTGAATGTGAGGGTGAGGTCAAAGTTTGAATGTGAGGGTGAGGTCAGTTTGAATGTGAGGGTGAGGTCAAAGTTTGAATGTGAGGGTGAGGTCAGTTTGAACGTGACGGTGATGGAATAGTTTGAACGTGACGGTGATGGAAAAGTTGGAACGTGACGGGGATGGAAAAGTTGGAACGTGACGGGGATGGAAAAGTTGGAACGTGACGGGGATGGAAAAGTTGGAACGTGAGAGTGAGGGCAAAGTTTGATCGTGTGGTTGTGGGCTGAAGGAAGATGTGAGGGTGAGGACGAAATCGAAACGTGAGGGTGATGAGTCAGGTTTGACGAAAATGAACACCTTTGGTGTGTTCCTCTGCCTCAGCTGAATCACTTTTGTTCTAATGGTATCGCAAGCATTTGCGGGCCGTACGAATAAAATAGTCCAAGCAGCAGTTTAGTGGACTACGCTTTCGGAAGGTTCTGAGCTCGAGTCCATAGACCAGCTATCCTCACTTAGGTTTTTTTTTTGTTTGTTTGTTTTCCTCAGCCTCACCAGGTTAATGCTGGGATGATATAACCAAAGTAGGCTCTGGATGACTTCATATGGAGGCTTGAGCCGAAGGTGCGTAAAGTCCCATGAATGTATTCAAATGTCAAACGAAGTCAAACACATAGGCAATTCGTTTTACAGAGATGCAATATGGGAGAGTACGAGTTTGAAAAGTTCCTTAACGAAAAATTTAAACAAGAAACGAGAAATTCAGAATACAACCTCTGTTTTCGATACCAGTAGGGAGTATTGCTTCGTCAACTGAAGCCAGAGAAAGATATGCACAGATTCGTTAGGTCATTTTGGCTGATAAGAGGCAAACGGTAGAGCAACTAACGCAGTCGGGAGACCAGGGTCTGGTGTTCTCCGGTAGGATAGCTACCAATTTGTTATGTATTTTTCATCTTGTATCTACCACAAGTTATTTGTGTGAGAGAAAAAAATACCGTCCATATTTTTTTTAACCTATGCCTTTTTATCATTTATTGAAGGTCAATAAAAGCTAGTGATATATTGTAATTACTTTTTTTAACGGCATGTGCACTTAATCAGACCTTTTATCTAACTTATACGGTAACCTTAATTAGCTTATATTGATGAAGCTGTTTGAGTATACTCGTATTGTTCCTAAAGCTATCCTTACTATTGACTCAACACCAATGTTACCAAGAGTTATAGACTCCAAAACACACACACACTATTTGTTAGTAGTTATTATATAAGCAGATACGTATAGATATATATATCAAACCTGTTTATATAGTTGAATGATATTTTATATCTTTGTCAACATAAATGATCTTTATTTTTATTATTATTATCGTTATTATTAATGGTTTATTGTTCCTATATGAGTGAAGAATACATATATGGAAAAGGAACAAGAAGTTGCGATGCAATAGGTAATATTTTATTATAGATGGCGCATGTTCATTTGTTAAAGATACGTAAATTTCGTATCAACTGACTTTTTAAGATTTTTTTTTCTCTCTCCTTGTATTTTTCTTTTTAAAGATTTAATTTTTCAAATGGCAATACATTTTACTAGCGGGAGCAACAATGGGGCTCTGACCGAGAGCTTAAACATATATATATATAAATTCGTGAGTATATTCTATAGGTAAAAACCAAGCAAAACAAAAGATCTTTAAGACTGGCGTCGAGAGCGTTCCAGTTTTCAGATTAATTGGCCTTCATCATAAATTTTGACAGTTTTAGATTAAAATCACACTAGGAAGTTAAAATTGTTCACGTTTTCCTAAGTAATAATAATAATAGTTTAGTTTCAAGTGTAATATGGGTTTCGGAATAAATAGGATTCGAATGTTGAAAATCACTAAATTTGGGCTGTAATTTTGGCTGGTATATGTCCTTACAGGTAAAGTACAATTCTCATGAAAAGCCATTCCACGAAATTGCCATCCATTTAGGAGGGGGGGGGGGATGATTAAATCTTTCTATGTACGTAGCAGTACGGAATAATTTGGTTCAATTGAAACTTTAGAACGTGTGGTTGTTTTTTTGTACAGTGTCGTGCATTCGAACCCCCCCCCCCCTACCTTAAGCCCACACATAAATTTTTTTGCAGGAATTCTTAATCTGTGTAATCATATAAACACATATCGTTGTTTCCTTTTCCATCTTCAGAATGAAGCAGTTGGAAACAATCCTTTTGAGTTGTACAAAGTTAAATATTTGATATTTTTTTTTGTCCATACAATTTTCATACAGAAATTATGGTTCCTTATGTTACTGTGTGCTTTATTATTCTTCGTTTATTTGAATATTTGCTGTATAATGTATGCAATAATTGTACAACAATGAATAATTTGGAATTAGAAGAACGTTTTGAAATTCCTACACAAAATTTAAACACACAAAAAATATTGATTAACCAAATCCTGATGCAGTAAAATATATGTATATTGTTTTAGTGGTTTGCACATCCTACATTTGATTAATACTCATAATTATTGACGAATTATTTGATAAAAAATCCTTGTAATGTGCAGTAAAAATATATAGTACATTACACGTAATTTTTAATTTAAAATTTTAAATAAAGTTGCAGTATGAAACGGATACTTTTACGCAAAATAACGAAGGATGAAAATACAGTATTTAAGAGTTTTTTTTTTCTAGTTCTTTGTAAACACAGTACTGTACGGTACTCTTCAGTAGCAGGCCTGTGTTTGAAAAATTGTGCTGTGCTGGCTTTAAAATAGAGTTGTTCTTTTAACCTGTAGCACAGGACTAAAATTACAGTATATAAGTCATATTTCTGGTTTAACCGAATTCTCCGTGGTCCCATCAAATTTGCTTAAACGAGACGCTATAGTGTATTGTGACGTACTTTATAGAAAACGTGAAAATGGAAGACGACTGCGATATTTTTCAACCCACGATTTGGAAACGAAAGAGTAACCACCATGCACACTAAGCACCTACCTACTAACCCACGAAAACTACACTTGGAGAAGCTTCAAATCAAACTTCATTTTTTTTTCCATCGTTACGCTCATAACAAACAATTTTGTACAGATGTTAGGCTACATTTACGTTTACATGTAAAGAAACTTTTTGTGGAAAGCATGCCAGGATTGCATCTTCTTCTTGTTAGGTCATGGTTGTCCAGTTAACTGCTCACTTACACCCCCACCCCCCACCACCACAAAAAAAAATCGTTTTGTTTTTCATAATGCGAAATTTTCGTATCTTTATTTGATCTTTGTATGTAAATGTGATGTAAAAATAAGTCATAACTCAAGTTTTTTTTTTTATTTTTCTTTGTATCAATATACTGTATCTGCATTTAAGGCCATGTATTTTACTTTGAAACGGGGGCTGTGAGAGAAAAAGGCTCTTTGTGTATATATTTTTCAATTTGAAAGTTTTCTATAATAGTCAATGAATATAAATAAAAGATATTTTATAACGTTTATTAATAATGGCTTTGTTGTAATTTTTGCGATTTCCTGTACTTTTTTTTTAATGTATTAAGAAATACTGCCAATAGATTTGTTCATCCGTCTAGAAACAGTTATTTCTAACTAGGCGTTCTGTGATGTCATATTTCCTTCTTCCCCAGTCGGAAGGCAAGTGAACACTAAGAAGCCGACCAAACCACGCGATCTACCACATTTCGTTGCCTACTTAGCTGTTATTGTTACTTACTTGCTTCCTTCGACGTCATGATATCGACCAGTTGGGAATGACTGATCTAGGAAGATAAAAAAGCAAACTGCAAAGAAGAAAGAAAAGGCAATTTTAAGGTCCAGACCAGGAAATTTTAATTGTAAAACTGACATGAAAATGCTTGCTTAATTGCTCGGTTTCCACGAGACGTCATAAGTTATCTTAGTTATTAAAGAGAGGCATACGCAACGGAAATTCTTTCTGTCTCTGAGAGTCGTCAGAAAAATAGTTTAACGATGTAGATCACCCCCGCCATCTTGGTACGCACTTTCCATTGATTTACACGGGAATTGTTTTACTCGTCATATCTTTCAGGAGCATAATTTTAACTTCTGTTTTCGCCCAGTTTATCGTCATGTTCTCTTTTACCCATGATAAGTCACAACGAAAGGCAGAACAAATGTCAGAAGGACATGGTTTTGAATTGAAATGCGATTCATGTGAAGGAAAGAGGCACGTCCAAAGTACTACACATTGATATAATCAATATGTAAGTCGTCAATGAAGGCGTGTGATAAGCAGATACTTTGTTCACAATGAGCACACTCGACAAAAGAGATGTTCTTCTCACATGAGGTCTTGTAACACTCGTCACGTATATTAGAATCAAAACTATAATCCAATGGAGAAATCCAGGGCTCGGGCTCCTCATCCAAGTAGCCGCTTTTGTAAAACGCAAACCTGATCATGTTGCGAAATCGTGAATTGGAAGAGAGTGAAGGACTGCATTCGTAAAATGTTATCCCGATGCCAGAGATTAATTTCCGAGGAAGCAATAACTGTGTCAGTAATGAACCTGATAAATGATTTATATGGACGGAAGAACTAAACATCAAGTGGTTGGATGAAACCAGTGCAACCACCAGGAATTAAACGTTTGAACAGTGTTATATGATTAGGGCATAATTCATTTGATACGTTATCATCCTTATTTGCACTCCATGAATCCAGCAAAAGCAAGACTTTATCACGATCGGCAGGCAGGCTATTCCAGAATACAGAATAAAACTCTTTTAAATCACTTTTGTTCATGTTTGCAGCCTTTCCTGGATGGGACACTATGTTATCGGGATCTTTTTGCTTATTTCCTGGAAATTGACCCCTGGATTCGGATACAATATTTCACCATCCATGGAAATAACCGGCATGGTCATATATGAATGAGTAGTAGCACTGACTGATCCAAATGCACCTCTTACAACCACCGTACCTTTAGTCCTCTGAGTCCTGTATGCATGGAGTTCCTTGTCAAACCGACTTTGATCAGCATTGAATACTTGACGAGGATTCAGGTCTTCTAGTAACATAAGTTCTTTCATGGACGTAATAAATGTCGTAGATAAGTGATTTAATTCAGCCTCTTTTGATTTCCACGTTTTGCTAACCCTATGCGTCATAGAACGGCTGGCGATATTGTTTCTCTTTTTAAAATTAGACAGCCAGTGACGAGATGCCTTGAATTGTAGAGTATTATCCGGATCTAGCTCTTTACTTATCTGAAGAGTCCTGTCGTGTATAATTGCACATCTCTCGACCATTTCTTGGAATTTATCGTGAACTGCTGCATTAAGTTTCTTATAACTGGGTTTTTGCCTTTTTTTCTCATATTCAAAGAGGATGTTTTTCGATTGAATTAATCTATACTGTGACTTGACAGATGAAAATTTCCTTCGTTTCTTTTCCGGGTTCTCATTGTGTGTCCAAAACATGTAAGCTGCTTCTTTATAATCATCGTCCGAGATGTGTTTTTGTTTTTTTGGCGAAGGCTGATATTCTTCACCTGAAGAAGCTACAGGTGTCGGAGACTCTTGATGTGTTTGAGAACCTTGCGATGTACTTGGCATTTCCTCATCAAAGACGTCATCACCGTAGTCTCCATCATCGCTTTCATCACCGTCACCAGCAAATCCAAGAGTTCTAACTTCTATGATTTCCATCTTGTCCTCAAGTATCTCCACTATTTGTTTGTACAATGAATCTTCATACCTATTCATTCTCCTATTAACAAATCCATATTTCTCATACAGAGCATGAACGATAGCACCTGCTTCCATTTCCTGGAACGAAAAGAAAAAAGACCTTTAATTGACATCAATAACAGGAGCAAACATGCACAAGGACATTCATACACGAATAAAAGAAAGCGGGATATCAGGCAGAGAGAGGGATTAATTCTACACATTACATTAATTGGGAGCAACTGACGACGTATTACCATCGGGATAATCAGCAAAACATGGACATCACAAGCAGCTAAATTCGCTTTCTATTTAAACTTTGACCCGCCATAACCTTTTTATTTCTGGAGATCTGCAGCTAGGATCTCAAAGGTGTACTATACTCGTCACTAGCTTCAATTTAAGGTATCACTTGATGAGCAACTCGAGTCCTCACTTCGGGTACTTTACTTGTAAGACCCTACGTTTCGTAAGTAAAACGTGTAACAAAAGTACGAAATAGAATGAAGAAGAAAAAAAAGTATTAGAAGAGAAAAAGGTTGGATAAGAAGTAAGTTGAAACACCCACTACACTGAATTCTTGCGTAATAATAATGTTTTTATAATTAACGATGTTGGGTCTGTCTGCTGTAAGTATACGATGATGTAGGTTGCATAAGTTCTGCTTTTGATGGTGGAAAATCTTAAAATGGAATTAAATGCGTAACGGACCCAAGTCATATAAGTATCTGAAAAAAATAATAATTTAAAAGTGAAATAATTAAAATAAAACCAGTGTTCTTCTTATTATTATTGTTGTCACACTTTCATCGTGCCGGCTGACCAGCTGCATTGACTAGATGACCACATATTAGTTTGCATTTTCAACTTCGTTAACTTTTTTTCTTAGGTAATTATGTAGGCGAATCGATCTATAAAAATGTTGGTGAGAATATTTTTAGATACGAAGTTCGTTTTTGAATATTGAGCCCGGAAAAATGCGTCAGGAAGAGCATCTGGTCTTAAAAGCTGTGTCAAAATCACATATGATGGATCGTCTAAATGAAACGTCGGAAAATGCTAGGGCGTATGCCGTAGGCGACGCACAGGGCTTCGCCCGGCTTCTGTGAGAAATAAGCGAGGGCTACAAAGTCCAGGACGGGCTCGGTTAAAGAAGTTAGTCCACGTGGGTCTCAGAGTAGGCTCACTAAATGTTGGGACGATGAGTGGAAGAGGAAGAAGATATTGCAGACTTGATCGAAAGAATACAGTTGGGGATCATGTGCATGCAAGAGACAAGATGGAAAGGAAATCTAGGGGGCGGCTGCAAGTTGCTGTATAGTGGAGCAAATAACATTGAAGAAACGGGATCTGCAAGATGGTGTAGTTAGTGTGAATAGAAGGAGCGACAAAGTGATGAGTATCAGGATATGCATGGGTGAAATGATCAATCTAGTGCGTACGTATGTTCTCCAAGTTGGCTGCGAGGAAGAAGAATTATTCTGGAAGCAATTGGACCATGAACTTCGCAGCGGAAAGAATAATTGTGGGCGGCGACTTGAATGGACATGTAGGCAGAAGCAGAGAAACCATTGAGAGGATCCACGGTGGTTGGGGTGTGGGAGATAGGAATGAAGAAGGAGAACGAGTAATGGACTTCGCTACGTCATTCGATCTGGCGATTTGCAATACATTGTTCCAGAAAAAGGAGGAGTATCTTTTAACGTACAAGAGTAGTGGAAGAGAGAGTCAAATCGTTTTCATCTTCTACCGCAGACAGTATGTTAAGGAAATCAAGAACTGCAAGGTATGGTGAAAGTGTGGCCCCACAACACAGAGTGGTGAGTGTGGACTGGGAGTTTGCTGGTAGAAATAATAGGAGGCCACGAAATGCAGAGCCCAGAATTAGATGGTGGAGACTGCAAGAGGACAAAGTAAGAAAATTGTTCAAAGAAGAGGTTATGGAAAGAATAAATCTGTAAGAAGAGAATGTGCAAAAATGGTGGAATGTCAACAGTAGGATTATGCTAACGGCTGCAGAGAGACTGGGTAGAATTTCTAGAAAGACACCCCCATATCCCTGCAGGAAGAGACGTAGTGGTGGAATAGGGAAGTGCAAGAAGCTATTAATGCTAAGAGGAAAGCTGAAACAAGATGGGATGCTTCAAAGACAGAAGAAGATAATTGTAGCTTCAAAGCGGCTAATAAGGAAGCAAAGAGGGCAGTGGCTAGAGCAAAAGCGCAAGCCTGGGATGAACTGTATGACGAAACACCAGGTGGAGTGAAGAAGCTATACAGGTTAGCAAAAGCCAGGGACAAGGAACAAAGGATGGCCAAGCATTAGCGCTTACCGATGAGGAAAGGGTCAATGAGAGATGGGTCGGATATTTTGAAACGCTCCTTAATGAAGAAAATCCTAGGAAGTTCTTAGCGATGGAACTCCAAATCTTGGACCAACGCCAAGAATAAGCCGGGAAGAAGTAGAGAAAGCAAGAAGATCAGAAAACAATGGCGACTCAATGGAGGAATAGTGTTATTGTATCAATTATTAAGGTGAATTGATATACAGGATTGTGGAAACTATAGAGGAATCAAACTAATGTCACATACGATGAAGATTTGGGAGAAAATTATACAAGGAAGATTACGAGAAGAATCATCAATACAAGCACAATTTGGATTCATGCCAGGAAAAAGTACAACAGACGCAACTTTTATATTAAGACAAACAATGGAGAAGGAAAAAGGATTGCGTATGGTTTTTTATTGATTTGGAGAAGACCTACCACAGAGTAGCACGTTAGGAAGTATGGAGATGTTTGAGGGATAAAGGAGTGACAGAGAAATATGTAATCCAAGGTATGTGTACAGGAGTGACACGCCAAATCCCTTTTATGGTTGGATTACACCAGGGTTCAGCCGTTAACCCGTACCTCTTCAAAAGTAATCATAGACTTGAGATGAAGCACCCTGGAATATGATGTTTGCCGATGATAATTGTACTATGCAATACTAATAGGGCAGAACTTGAAAGGAAAGTAGAGAGTTGGAGGAAGTCTCTGGAAGATAGAGGCCTAAAGATTAGTAGAAAGAAATCTGAGTATCTTGAGTTCAACGGAGAATGAAATGGAGAAGTGATGTTGAAAGAAGAACGATTGAATAAAGTGAAAAGTTTTAAATAGTTAGGCTCAACTTTAATGGGAATGGCGATTTGGACTCTGAAATAACACACAAAATGCAGGAGAGATGGCGAAATTGGAAGGAAGTATATGACGTTCTCTGTGACCACAGAATCACGGTGAAGAATAAAGGGATGATTAACAAAACAGTGGTTAGACCAGGAATGATATACGGAGCAGAAACATGTCTAATAAAGAAAACACAAGAAAAGAAATTGGATGTTACAGAAATGAGAATAGTACTCTTGATGTGTGGGATAACAAGAAGAGACAGAGTGAGAAATGTGTGAGAGTAAAAGGAACAACCAAGGTTTTAGAGATATCTAAGAAGATGCAAGAAACAAGACGGCAGTGGTATGGAGATGTAATGAGAAGAACGATGACAATGGAAGTGAAGAGAGAAAAAGGAAGGCCACGGAGGAAATGGATGGATAAGGTTAAGAATGATCTGGGGGAGAAAGGTCTGGCAGGGGAAAAAGTTCAGGACAGGGCTTAGTGGAGTCAAGACTCCTCAGAAACGTCGACCCCACGTAGCTCGTAGGTGGGAAAAGACAGACGAGGAGGGGAGGATACTTGATACACTATGCACAGTGTATATTAGTTATAGTTTGTTTTTCTGTTTCGTGTAGATATTACTTCCATCTGAATTTTTATTTTCCAGTAAAACGTCAGAGCGCGTAACATGTAAATTCTAAAATATAGATGCAAACTTTTTAATTTCAAAATACGAAAAATATTCTAGAAATCTGCTCATTGAGATTGGAATGGTGTATGCAGTTCTCGGAAATAAAATTCACTTTTGCTGATTCATTGTGATTGACACCATTAGTGAAAATACTTATTGTGAAATTATTAATTGGGTTTAAGAGCTACTCAAGGAGTGATTTCTTCGAATTTAACAGTAAAGTAGCATCTGATGCATGGCGTCTGCTACGATCTAAGATATTAATAAAACTAGTGATACATCCTTCATATGTTGAAAGAATTTACACGCTGACAAACTATTGCAAGAAGTTAAATTTGAACTTAACGATCATGTTTTGCTCAACAATTTACATTCAAATACATTAGTTGGATGGCGAAATTTGTAGTTGTTCATGGGCAACAAGATTCATGGTTTCATAACCTATCATCATCAGACTTTCATTTCAATATTTTACGTATATCTCCAGATGTTGTGGCACTTGCTTGTTTATTATAAGCGATGTGTACCAAACATGTTTCGCGATTTTTCAGAAGCACCTTTACGATTCATCTCGGCTTTTTGTGAACAATTTACATTATTTTAACCCTTTGGGTGCGTATTTAGCTCCCCCGACACACCCGATTATCAGTGCAGAGCGCATAACGATTTTGGCACTAAAATCGTATATCGCATCGTAGCAGGAAGAAAATTTATTAACGTGAATTCAAGTCGAAAATCATTCCTTAAGGTATCATTTTCAAATTCGGCTATATTCGATAAACGCACCCAAAGGGTTAAATAAACATGACGTTTCGGTCTCGACTAAGATGTTTATCGAAAACTTACACGCAAAAGAAGATAGAAAGAATCCCAACATAAAAATCAAGACATGTTTTACACATTTAAAACAGGTTTTGATTTTTAGGTTACGTAATGAAATTTTCTGGGCTAGGTAATATGAATATCCTTTATTTGTTGTGATACTACATTTATCTATTTTTATTGAGCTATAATACAATAAAGAGAATAATTAGCCGGTGCGTACTTATGGTGTTAGTCCATACAAACGATGGAAATCGTTTTCACTGTTTTTTTCTCGTTTTTTCTTTATTTCCTTTCTATGTCCATTTCAGTGTATGACTAGCAAAGCTGTATTCTTTGTCTGGTTTGATCTTGCCCAGAACAGAATACAATGGCGAATGTTTGTTACTGTGGTAATGAACTTTCGAGTTCCGTAAACCATAGAATTAATTAGGCCTACATGTTTTGATTACACCTTTGTGATTTTCGAAGTTGAAACGAAACGTCTTTATTTGTCGAGATAATGTCATTTGTAACTACATTGCGCGACATCTATTACAATACAGATGTACGTGCGTTGGTTTAGCAATTACCTGGAAAACTTGTGCTACCGAAGCGTACAGTGCGCACCATGAAGCATGGAGGTGGTGTTTCAAGTGATAATGGCGTCGGTTTACTGATTGTTATTGCATGGTAACTTTGAAATGTTTATTCGTGGCATTGCTCTGTGCATTGTGGCATTTCAACGACCACGACGAAACTTTTGTTTGTGGGATAACAAAACCCCGCTTGTCATGTTTTCATGACCACACTGGAGCAGTATACGGAAGATCAGTTCTCGTGGTTTTCCCCATACTTGAATTCGATTGAGAACCTCCGGAAGGAGGTAAAACGACTGGTTCGGTCTAGACGGATACGACCTTCTTTAGTGATGAAGTCGGTCTCCGTATTTTTAAGCGAAATGAAGGAGCTTCCTGATCATCGTACTACAAGGAGTTGTAGACTATGATTGTTGTAATCTTTGCAAATGGAGGGCGTTTAAACTGCTGAGGTCTTATATTCCACATAGTGTACCAATCAGAAAATGAGAATGGCATAGTAGAAGTATTGACTGTAAAAGTTCCGGAGCAGTTTGTTCATTAGAGTTTCTATTCGTGCTGTCACGGCGCCTGCGCTTAAGGAGCAACTCTTCAGCCAATCAGTAACAAAAGAGATGGCGCTCGTATATTTATATTGTGAAACCTATACACAGAGAGGGCGAGGCGGAGTGTGTGTGGTCACCTAATCTTGTAATATTATGAAAGAGAAAACTGATTCATTTGTGTCTGTTTCGGAAGTTTGTTTCACTCGTTAGAACATCAGTAAGATCTTTTTTTTTTCTTGTTTACTCATACAAGAGCTCTTAAGACTATTAAGGAATAATGATGTTCCAATTCCTTAATCATACAGATAGATGGGGAGGAAGGGATAAGCCGGATAACACTTGATCTTCTTAGCATGGTTTATACGGAATAAAAAGCTTAAGAGGTTTATTTCTTAACATAATATTCGATGCAAAGTCTTTGTTTATCTTTGTGTGTGTGTATTTAAAGTAAGGGATGTGTATTATTTTCCAGACGTCGCCTTTTCATAATGGGAAACACACGTGTTAGGCCCAGTTGACACGAAAGCCTTTATGCTATGATAAATCATTGAATTTCTTGTATAATCGAAGTCTTGCCGTGTCAAACATCAACTGTTAATACACACTAAATCAAAAGAACCGAATTATTACTTTTCTTAGAGAAAAGAGGGACCAATCCTTTTTTTTAGAGCGGAAATTTCAATCGAAAGGAGTGGTTTTGAACGAAACAATCTCACTTTGCATGTAAAATGTGCTCTTTCTAAATCGAATTCAGGTGCTTTTGGATGTAATGTATTCTTCAAACTTGAGCGATTCACAATGCATCATGGCTACTAGTCAACTTTGTTCTTCGCCATTTGTAACTGCGAAGGTTATCGAAAAACGAAGCCATACTGTGAAATGTATAGGGTTGCGTTTAGTTAAAAATGACAACAGAAAACTTTTCTTAGTGACGAAAATATACCAGAAGACGTCAGGAGTAAGATATGTACAAGAAATCTTTGAACGTTGTTTTCAAATACCTGTCGAGACGAAAGAAACCATTTCAAAAGCGTATTCCAGCAGTTGGACGGCTAGTGTAGGAGTTAAGACGTCGGATAGGTCGCCGTAAGAAACTGGGCCCAAATCTTCCCAAGATTTTTTTTTTTTCATTCATAAATACATTTCTTTCTTACACCTTATTAGTAAATGCTTCCTTTTGCATCTTTTTACATTTTCAACATTTTATTGCGTAGTTTTTGTGTTCAAAAGATGTCAACTTTATCTGAATAGATGGATCAAGTCTACGATCCTTTCGAAATGTACTTTCATAGATCCCATCCTTTTTTTCGAGCGGAAATTGCTCGAAATCTTTTCTCCGACGAAAATTCACTCTAAAAGAGTATCCCCCTCTTTCCGCTCTTAAAAGATGAAATATTCCGCCCAAATCGAGCGGAATTCCGCTCTTTGAATTTAGTGAGTGTGTATAATAAAATAAGGTAGGGGAAAATGTAACTTAAATAGTCAGGATATACAGACAGGTGTACAGGAAGTTTACATACAAATAAAAGGTTGGGAGCAGTCACTGCAAAGAATTAGAAAAAAAGAAAAGATGGAAAGAAGTGACTATTCTGCTAACTGAAAGTTAGACAACAGAGTGGCCAGGTCATGAAAGGGAGATAATTACTAAGGAAGCCAGAAAAAAAAAACATGACGGAAGGGAAGTAACTGGGAGTTGTCAAGTGGCTTCCCGAAGGAAGGTAAAAAAAATGCAGGAAAATAATAATAAATGTAAAACAAGTCATACGAATAAACAAAGAAAAAAAAAAGGTAGACTTCAGCCACGAACGGTGTCTTTATGAGTTGAAGTTTAAAAATGATGTACTTTGAAACTGTGGGTTGCGTAACTTTTGGGACAACTAGTACATATATATATATATATATATATATAATCAGTATCCCTCAAATGTATTTTCGGCCTGAGCCTTAGATGCCTAAAGGCCATAAATAAATTTCAATTCAATTGAAATTCAAATGTATGTAGTACACATATACACTGGGGATTGAACAGGAAATCTGAGATGAAAATGAGCAAAATGAAAGAAAACTCTCAGAAAGTGCGAAGTGTTGTATTAGAACAGAGGCTTAACAACAAATAATAATAAAACAAGTTAAGAGCTGCGATTCTACTAACAATCGCGAGGGCTCCAATCCCTTCATAGCATTATTTTTAATAAAATAGGCTGGCAACACTGACAATTGCAGTGCTTAGATACGGGAAATCTCACAGTACTTCTTTATTGTCTTGAATAATGTTTATTCCTAGTTTGGCGCAGCTAGGTCTAACTGAATGGAAGCAATTTGAATAAATATTTTTAAATGGGTTGGCAACACTGAACTATTGCACCAATCAAGCCTGCTCAAGTGGCTGTGAGCTAGTCTAGCCAAGACCTTAACGATGACACCTCAGGCACGTCTCTACACTTTATTGTTCAGAAGATATATTTTTGGGCACGGGTTGGCAACACTGAAAACGGGGCTCCTGGAACGGGTATATTGTTATTGTGTCAAATAATGCTTATGCCAAGTTTGGTGCTCCGATCTCTAAAATAATGGAAGCAATTAAAAAAAAAGTATTTATACAAAATAGGTTGGCTACACTGGTAAATACGTTGCTTGGAGACGTACACACGATGTGTTTTTGTATTGTATCTTATAATGTTTTTACCAAGTTTGGCGCAGCTAGGTCTAACTGTATGGATGCAATTTGAACGATTTTTTTAAAAGAACTGGGTTGGCAACATTGAACTACTGCACTAATCAAGCCTTCCGGCGGCCCTGAGCCAATTTAGTCAAGACCTTTCCAACGATACATCAAGCATCTCTCTACATCTTGTAGTTCCTGAGATTTAATTTCTAGACACGGACATCCTGAGCGGGATTACAAGGTTCCTTTAGCTATAGCTTCACTATCAAGGGACCTAAAGATATTTATATAACATAACATCACACTACTAGTGAAATAAGCTGCTCTGTGTACTATCGAACTGTATGTAGTTGCATCTTGACCCTTGTGATCGCACCTTACCCACATATTACTTTGTCACAAACGAATACGTCTCTGACTTTCGAGATAAGACTTTCCAAGCGTGTGAATACATGTATATATAAAAAGAGAGAGAGAGAAAAAAGATCATTTATCAATTTCAATACATACAGGTGTACGGGAACCTCACATACACAAAAGAAGAGCCAATGTTTTGCTAAAGGCACGGTCACGATAAAGCATTGAAAAAAAACACAACAATGATACAAAAAAGAAGTGGTGGTGATAAGTGCCTCTGTTGCCAACTGAAGGTTGGGTAAAGAAGACGGGAAAATTATTAAGGTAACCGGAAAAATACTAAATTGCGAAAGAAATGGGGACAAATAAAGATAACTGGGAGTCTGTAAGTGGCTTCTTGAAGAAGTAATGAAGGTAAGAAACACTGGGGAAAAACTAATAAAATTTAGAAAAGGGATGATAAAAGCCCCGAAGAAGGACTGTAGGTAACTTACAAGTAGTTACGGCCGGGTTCATGGTTGGCGAAGAGGATGTATGTTTGCTCCCATCTCTTCCTAACTATGGTAGGAGAATCACGATTAAGAATATTTAGGATACTAAAGCGGAAGGTTTCGTAAAGAAAAAAAGTACGGCCAAAGTGAA
>JAGDQP010009964.1:43936-57297 GCA_022664845.1 Lepisma saccharinum
AAGAGTGCAAAATAAATGTTTCATGAATATTTCTACAAACATCTCAAAAGTGTGTTTCATTATCTGCACTTTACTTTGAAAAATTTGAAGAAATATTAGTGCAACAAACTTATTATTCTACACTCTTCAATATCTGCCAAGTGCAGAGAAAAGCCATGAAGTAGGACCCTGCCCACATAGCAAAATGACGTCCCAGGGATATCTGACGGATCTCCCGTTTACATCCATGGGACGTATAATTATAATTAATCCTTCGTATAACTATACGAAGGCATATCCTTCGTATAGTTATAATTAATTAAATAATAATAATAGTACGGTCGATTTAATTTATAGAAATTCCAGGTAGGTAATCCCGCACGGCTTTCCGGGGGACATCCATATGGGATGAACTGTTTGTATTGCCCACAGAGTTATCCCACGGACGTCCTTAGGACATCGCTATGGGAGCAGGACCATTCTGACGGTAATGGGATATAAACGGGACATCCCAGGGACGTACTCTGCTATGTGGGTGGTATCAGGAGATAATTGTGATTTGAAGGAGTACGAGGAGAAGTGATGGTTGTTTATTCGGATGGTTAGAGCTATCTCCAACGTAGACAGTGGAGCATAGATTACAGCGTAAGAATTAATTAAGGTTAGAAGTGCCGCAAGGAATGTGTCTTGTCAGCGACGGTCAAACTGGGATCAAAAATAGGACAAATTCTGAAGCAGGGTGTATAGCACTTTCTAGGTTTATAGGAAAGAGGGGGGCTGTATGGGCGCAGTTCTTTCTGAATCTCCCTTCACACTTGCAAGAGTAACTAACCTATCTTTTGCTCGACGAAATTAAAAAAATAACATCACAAGTGAACCCGCCACCATAATCCACTCCCAGCCCCCACAAAAATAGACAAAGAAAGAAAGAAAAACTAAATGCCCGCAGCCAGTTTTCAACCGATCTTCTCACAGACTTACAGCCACAGAACACGAAGTCCTTTCCGCCATATTGAACTACCTACGCAACGATTTTTTTTTTCACCTTTGTTTGTAACCTCACGGTTGTACACGCATCCTGACACCTCTGAGTGTTACCTCAACACCGAAACCCATCCCAGCCTTCACAAATTCCTTCCACTCTCCAGTAAAGCCAGGACTCATCCTGTCGAACTGTATATTTCCTTCCGTTCCACACAATTTCCAACCCTGACTTCATGAACACGCTCCACTTTCATCATTGCAGAACGAACAGCAATCTCAACTATTCGTTCGGATCCGGTCATTATTCGCCCAGCTGACATGGGATCCAACACGATAGTCATGAATTACTCTTTCCCTAACTTCTTGATCTTATCATTTACCACTCTCTCGCCGAGAACCACCCCCACCCCTTCCTCAATAAGATCCCCACTTACCTCTAAGCGCAGGGACCCCATGAGGGGTTGTCGCAACCCATTATTCCCTGTCTACTCTGTCCCAATAATCCTAAATTTTATCTGCTTCTCCAAATCCATAAACCTGGCAGACCCATTATTTGCAGTGTTGACTCTCCGGAAAGCATCTCTTCCTGGCAACCAACTCCACCTGTTTGTTTCTTCCTCACCAAGCACTTGTTCTCCATAATACATTCTATCTCCCACCAGACACCATCTTAGTTTCAATTCACGTGGCGTCACTGTATAACAATATTTCCCCACACCTATGGTCTCTCTACCCTTAGAATATTTTCTCGACACACGCCAGAACCCTCGTAAACCCAGCACATCATTTCTGCTTCAGTTAACTCAGTTTGTCCTCACTATGAACAACAAGTTTGAAAACAATAAGTACTTGCAAATCAAAGGCACAGCCATGGGCACACGTATGGACCTTTTTCCTACGTCAACCGTTTTCATGGGACGCCTGGAGAAACAATTCCTGATTTCCAAATCTTTCAAACATTTTACCTCGCTTCGCAATTTTGATGATATATCCTTAGTCTGGCTGGACCCACGGACAAGTTACTGGAAATATTTCTGCATGATGTCAACTGCATCGTTCCGGTAAAATTCACTTATTAAGCCTTCTACAGGGAACATATACGTCCCTAGACGTGGATGTCTGACTTAAGAACTTGAGACTGGTGTACATATCAAAGGTACCAACAGCATGCAGAAACCCGATTTCAATAGCCCCCATCCAGCCGCCAATAATAGCCTTCTTGTTGTCCGGGGCTCCCGCATCTACTCCTGTAACGACCTATCATTTGGATGCCCTAATCATCTTCTATAAGTAATTGAACCGTGCCAGGAATGACCAAAACTCCAATCAGCCTTTCCGCGAAGCTCCCTCCGTTACCAGTCTCCTCACTCAGTACTATCCCAGCCTTCATGTCCTTCGTGAAACACTTCAAATTAGCGCATTCCATCCTGACTGCGTCACCTGAGACTGAAAGAGCTTTCCCCACATGCCCAAAATAGTCTATTGCAGAACTCCGAATCTCAACGCGATCTTGACCAGAATTGCACCCATACAGCCCCTCCCTCCAAACCTAGGAAAGTGCAATGAACACCACTGCAGTACCTATATTATTTTTGGTATTACCTTCGAACAACCTGTCACTCACAAGACCTACTCTGTCCCACACTATGGCAGTTGCATTTCCATCCTTATTTATCTCTTACGCTGTAACCTATGCTCCGCTTTCTAAGTTGGAAACCAAACAGTCGTACCTCGAATGGTGTTTACTAATTTTAACTTGAAATTACCTGAATTTTCCAGGTTTTCCATGATAATTTTTTCCAAATTTCCTGAGTTCTTAGTATAGTGGAACATGTCAATAATACGCAATGACACTTTTCTTTAATCCCACCACCACCCAGTCTAAGCATCTTGTACATTATTGGTATTTCACAAGTGAAAAAAAAACACACGCTTTTTTAAGCAAAGAAAAATGGACTAAAAAGTAAAAAATAATAAATTTATGAATCGGAAAATAAAAGCGTGGGTGCTCTTAGATTTTATAATTTTATGATAAGGTAAGCAAGAGCACCCACGCTTTTATTTTCCGATTCATAAATTTATTATTTTTTACTTTTTAGTCCATTTTTCTTTGTTTAAAAAAGCGTTTTTTTAAAATCCTTTTTTAATTAATTTTTCTCTATATTAAGAGCTTCGCACACCGAACTCCTAAAGTGTTCTGCAACCCGTCGAAACCAAACATCGTTGCGGGGTAGTATTTATTTTAGGATAAAGAAGTCCATATTAAATCATTATTTTTTAATTAATTACAGTTAACTGGATTATTCTGTCGTATATCTAATGATTGAATAGTGTATTCTCATCAGAAGTAAGCAAGTTTACAAAATTTTAAAGAAATCCGATGATGTAAAGTGACTTAAAAATCAATTACAGGATCTGTACCAGAGATGAAACATGATTACAGAGTAAGTTAATAAAACGTTTAAAAAAAAATATAATTTATTTAAAATAGAGGATTTTAATACATTGAAAAAATCCGGTCGGCAATGGAAATCGAACCCTTGCCGGGGCAATGCTCTTACCAAGTGTGGACAGGTCCATCTCGTAAATTTCCCCTGAGTTTCCTTTAAAAAAAATATGGATTTTCCTGTGTTCTTCAGATTTATAAAAATCTCTGTGTATTCCAGATTTTCCACGGTGACAAGGAAAGGTCACGATCTGATATGAACAAAGCCGAATGAGACATAAAGCAGCTGAAAGACCGTGGATAGAGTGTAGAACACCAAAATTATAGGTGCAATGGTCCAGGGGGAAAAGGAGATAGGGGACACGGAAGATAGGAAGTGTGAACAAACTACAGTATACCGGGTACATGAGATAATCTCCAATAACTTTTGAACCAACAAAGCAAAATTAGCCAAACTTGGTACCAAGAAAGTACACCAAGAGGGAACGCGTAAAACATATTATGCATTAACACAGGATGAACAGTACTGCCAACCCAATAGAAAGTTTTATTTTTTTTAAATGGCACTACGTCAGCTTATTACATATTTCAAAACTACATGTGAATGGAAAATATTTAATATCAAACTCATTTACAGGGTTGCAAACTAAGGTAGCTACAGTATTGCAAATCTCCAAATTTTGGAGACCTCCACAATACTATTAACGCAAGTAAGACAGTCGAGCAAACCTATATGTAAAGTATCTATTAGTGTCGGATATAAGAGGCAAAATGGTGGCGCATCACGGATACTTGCAATCAACAGCGTTGGAGGTTGAAATTGTGAAAATGCCAGATCTTTTTTTTAAAAAAAAGTCCCAACATAAGTATAATTTCTAATAATGGAAGTCAAATCAATTTGATATAACCATCGAAATGCGTTTACGTGACCCTGATATCACAACACATTCCGGAGAGAGAAAAAAAAATCGGGTTTACAGTTTGAAACACTGAATATAACGTTTCCTGTGACCTATGAGCCGAATATCGAAAACGAGTGGTTGAAGATGTTTAGTTACTGTAATAGCACATCAGTTACGGGAATAGGCATGTCGAAATGGAAATTCTCGAAAAGCACAACGAATTAAAATGAAATCTACACAACATAATAGTGACGAAAAGCGCTATTGAAATACACAAACAAATTACTTGCGTTATTATTATTGTGGAGGCCTCCAAAATTTGCAATGCTGTAGCTACCTTAGTTTGCAACCCTGTAAATGAGTTTGATATTAAATGTTTTCCCTTTACATGTAGTTTTGAAATATGTAATAAGCTGACGTAGTGCCATTTGAAAAAATAAAATTTTCTATTGGGATGGCAACACTGTTCATCCTGTGTTAATGCATAATAAGTTTGAGGCGTTCCCTTTTGGTGTACTTTCTTGGTACCAAGTTTGGCTAATTTTGCTTTGTTGGTTCAAAAGTTATTGGAGATTATCTCATGTACCCGGTATACTGTAGTTTGTTCGCACTTCCAACTTCTGTGCCTCCTATCTCCTTTCCCCCTGGACCATTGCACCTATAATTTTTGTGTTGCACTTCTCTATCCACAGTCTTTCAGTTGCTTTATGTCTCATTCGGCTTTGCTCGTATCACCACCGTGACCTTTCCTTGTGAGCTCAGTGGTAGACGTTAGCTTGGCATCCGGAAAACCGTGAGTCCAATCCCATCCTGACTGAGGTTTATCACACCAGACAAATGCCGGGATGGTAAGTTCATCTTAGGCCCTGGCCAACACCTTCCCACATTCTTTCCTCACCTCTATCGCAGTCTGAGCCTTAGATGCCTAAGTGACATAAATAAAATTTAAATTCTACGTTGGAAAAGAACCAGACACCTCTAACCATGCGAATCAACAGCCAAAATTACTCCACTAAATCACAACATGGCTGTACTTTTGACAAAACCTTCCGTGTCAGTATCCTAAACATTCTCAAGCTTGATTTACCTGCCATAGGCTGATGTAAGCAGACGTACATCTTTATCCGCTCAGCCAACCATGAACCAGGCCTTAACTACATGGAACCTTCTTACTCTCTAGTTCTTCTTCGGTGTTTTCATTTCACCTCCTCTTTCTTTCCATCCTAGATAGTAATTTTCTTTCATTATTACTATTGCCCCCATTGTTTCTTACCGCCATTATTCCTTCAGGAGGCCACTTACTTCCCTTCGTACCCATTTCCTTTACCATTTAGTGTTTCTTTTCTGGCCACCTTAGTTTTCCCCCCTTCATAGCCTGACCACTTCATTTCCCCTGCCTTCAGTTGGTAACAGAGCTACCCCTTATCACCACCCCATTTCTATTTTCTTTCATTTCCAAATTGTGACCATACATTTGACTAAACGTTGGCATCTTTTTGTGTGTGTGTGTGTGTGTATATATGTGAGGGTATCCACACACCTGTTCTTCAAATAAGTAACTTTTTGTTTTCTATGTACACAAAAATTCTCTGAGATATTCAGCACTTTCTAGTTTCAGGCTGATATTCCTGACTTTGTTGAGTTCCCCAGGAACATTCAATAGTCTGCTGATAATCCTCGGTTTTCCAGCTCGCTGAGATCCCGTTCGTTGTAATTTCGTGTACAAACACTTGTATAATTTATTCTTCGAAAGGTAAAAGAAGAAAAAACGTTAATGATTTTGTAGTAAAATTTTGTTCAAAATACAACAGAACATTACAAACATCTTCATTTATTCATTTATTCAAGATATCTTTTGTACAAACATCTTCAGTAAAAAAAAAAAGTATATATATAAAAAAACATATCAATATTTTTTTAAAAAAAATCAATAAAACATTATTTAATCACATTTAATGAGCACAAAGGTGCTTGTCAGCAGCACGTCAGTACTAAAGTCAAAATTTTTTTTAATTTTAAAAATGAATTGAAAATTTTGGAATGAAACTAGTTAAGGTACTACCTCGGCATACCAATTTGGCACAAACACTTGACTGGTGCAGCACGATATTTTTTGTCATTTAAAGATAACATTAATACTTATTTTTTAAAAAAAATTCTTACACAAAGTGTTTTGTTTTACACTCGTTTATATACATTTTTGGTAAGTATACAATATGTTATTACAATTATATGCATTTGTTCATTGCCCTCTTATTAACCACAAAATTGTGTTGTAAATCACGCATTTTATAGTATTCAAGAGTATGTAAACTCAGTTTCTTGGTATGAAAAAAAAAAAGACAAGCGGAATGGTGACAATATATTTACACATTTGAAATCCAAAATTTTTAAACATGGTTTACATTTTTTTTTTTGCAACTAGTTGAATGCATTCTCATGATTGCAAACCGATTCTGTACAGCAAGTGACAAAAGTTTAGTGCTGTTCAACTTTTCCGAGCAGGTTGTATGCTACTGGAATTTTTATTTTTTATTTATGGGCTTTAGCCATCTAAGGCTCAGGCCGTGATAGAGCAGGGGTAAGGATGCTGGAAGGTATCGGCCAGGGTCTAAGTTGAAGGTGCCATCCTGGCATATGCCCAGTGTGACTGAAGAAAAAAACCTCAGTCAGTATGGTCAGCCGCTGGAGTCGAACCCACGACCTCACGAAGGCTTACGCCACGATCTACCACTGAGCTACGGCGGCTCGGTGGTTGTATGCTCCATTCTGAACTTAAGTTCAAAGTTACCAGCTTGTATTCACGAACAGACATGCAATTATCTTTGGTCGATGTCTTCAGGATAAAAATAGAGTGAACGCAATATTCTTGAACTTCCAACCCTTATCGCAAAAGATTTAATTAATGCATGCATAAATTAGTTGCAAAAATATAAACAGTGCTCTACTTAACATTCGAACTCTGCCTCTTATTTGAAGAACACTTTTCACCTTAAACTATATATGTTTGTCATTTTTTTTCTCAAATTCCAAAATCATATAAATCCCAAAAAGGTTTAAATCCAATTTCCTAAGTTTTCTGAAAAAAATATATCAGAAATTAAGGACATGGGTGAAAACGATGCTAACCCACATTGAGGATGAATTGAGATATTACGTTAGAAAAATTCATTCTGCCTTGCCGGCATAAGCGACTTCCCCAAAACAAATTGCCAATACGCTGCCATCTGTTGTTTTAAACTTGAACACTTAACACAGTTCAGCTCACATGAAGGTTACCATTGTATTTCTGTACTAAACTCATTTTTTAAAAATAATGAGGGTTAACACTGTTTCCCCCCATGGCCTTCAAATATGCAGCCTACATTTCATAATTTGCAAAGTTTGTCGTCATTTTTAGTTTGAAAAGAAATGGCTGGCCCTTCATAGGTAAACACATGTAAAACTGTATAAGATTTAACATTATCACTTGAAACAATTTATATGACTTAATATAGAGGTACAGGGAAGTAGTGTTTCGTAAATACACAAAGTATATTCGAGAAAATTGAAACTTAATTTTAAAATATGACCTACATACAGAGTAAGTACCAATAGATTAATACTTTTTGTTATATATGATAATGACTTTAAAAAAAACACACACACACACACACACACTATTACAAATGAAGTGAGCTCATCCCCACACTTACAAATGAAGATATGATTCGAAAACTCGCTCAGTCTTTTTTCAAACATTTTCAGAAAACAGTAATGTACAGACAAGAATGCAAACTTTATTAGTGTTTTAACTATACATTATCATTCGGTTAAGCCATATCTACATTTTAAAGTAAGGAAATAGTCTCGTGGCTGCTAACCCCCATTTTGAACTGTATAAAATGCTCCAAAAGAAAAATACAACGATCGAAGTTTCCATCCATACTGGTCTCTAACCATAGAAAATAAATGATAAATATTTCAGTGTTGGGATAAGAACTCCCATGCTTTGTAATGTTAATCAACGTTATTTTTCAAAAGACAATGAACATTCACTGAGAATTAAAGATTACGTTCTTAATTAGTATAATAAATACCCGAATTCCATCCATTCACCGCAATATTGCAACTTAATCTGCGTGGTCTAGTGGTTACGGTCGCTGACTTAAGCACTAGAAAGACGGCGCAGGTTAGAGTCACTCACGCTGTGTTTAACAACTGAAATCTTCCTTAGTCTCACCAGGCGGATTCAAAATGGCACTACAACTTTACTTTGAAGCTACATACAGCGTTTCCGGAGAAGCTAATATTCTCTTGCCTACGACTACATACTGGATTACTAAGCTTCCTGGCGTGACAGGTCATGTGGGTCCTTTGCATGTAAAGATGCCAAGTAGTCAGTGTAATGACTCTATCACCGCTTTAACCTGGCTTTGAAGGTCGGACTGCCATTCATATAACATCCCAATTGGCAAAACGATGCCGAGTTAAAATTAGCTGGGGACTGAACCAAAAAGCAAGAATGTTAACCCCATTCCAACTAAGCAGGAGCTCACTGCTTAGAGTAACGTGTTAAATATCATGATCGTTCACTGACAGAAAAATTCTTCACAACTAGTTTTGGTTAACACGATGAAGAAGTGCAATATCCCAATTGATGTTTTCCCTCCTTCAGGCTCACCAGGCACATACAGTGATGGTAACTACAACAATGGCCTAGTGAAAGCCTACTCCTTCACTCTACTACGCGCTAATTACTTGAATTTGATTTATGGCCTTTAGGCATCTCAGGCTTAGGCCTGGATAGGGTGGAGAAGAGGATACTGGAAGGTAGTCGGTAAGGGCCTAGTTTATAAGTACCATTCCGACATTTGGCTGGTGTGGCGGCGGAAAACAACTGAAAAAAAAAACTCAGTAAGGACGAGCGGCTGCTGGGATTGTTCCGAGGACCTTCTGATTCCTAAATCAACACACTACCAACTGAGCTACGGCATCCGCAAGTTCTGACTCGAAACGTAGTTCATTTCTAACCTGCAGATAAATAAAATACCGTAAAGCTCGATCCTTAAATAATGGAACTTACTCGATAATCAATGATTTCTTGGGTTCTTTGACACTACAGAAGTTTTATATTCAATGTTGCCTTCCGAGGCATCGACATTTAACTGTATTAAGTTCTTACACACACAGAGGTTTAGTAGACAGAGGGGAGTAAAGCGGAACTACTTGCTGACAGGGGGGATGAATATTTGTGGAATATTAATAATACGGTGTATAAGGAATTTTATCCGCCATACGGAGCAAACTCTACGAAATAAAGGCTTATGTAATGAGAACAGGTTACTACTGACCATTTCATATATTTATGACGGCCCTGCTGATCTAGTGGTTACCGTCGCTGACTGCTAATCGTGGGGTCCCGGGTTGGATTCCCGGCTTTGCCAAGGGATTTTTTTTTCAAAGCAAGAGGATCTGGAATGGTGAGCTGCTGTGAATAAAAGACAGTGACGATCACAGCTGAGAGCCTACGATCGGCTTTTCTCTCCTAACACGTCTGGTCAGCGTTGGAACAGCAGACCAACTCCTCCCTCCGGAGAGGCCCTATCCAGAAGTGGATGTTAGAGGGCTACATGACATGTCCAAAAAGAAAGATATTTTCCTTATCTATGGATTTATTACAATATTACACCATTGCCTCCGACGTGTGTATATATATATGTGTGTGTTGTTTCAATCACCCAATCTACTCCGATCTATACAGAACACACAGCTGTACAAAGATTGTAAATTAATCAGATAGTTTTATGGAATACATAGAAAACTATAATTTGACATTTTACTTGACTCAAGAATACTATAAACTTGGGGCAACGTTTTGCAATTTTCCCTGCTAGTTCAACAATGGAACCACGTGGTTCTAAATAACGAACACTGAACAGAATATACTAATAGTCAAGCACATAACTTACTGAAATTCGGGATGGACACAGCACACACATTAGTTTCATCGAACTGAATATTCTATCTATCCCTAAGCCTAAAGAAGGGAGCATGAAGAACATATACTCAGCCCCCGTAGTTTAATGGTTACGGTTGCGAAATTTGAAACGGCACTAATAAAGCAAGCAGGTTTCAGTCCTGCAGACATCCATGTCTCCCAGGAACCCTTATTTCCCCAGGTGAATACAGATATGGTAGCTCGACCACGGCTCTGTCCGATACCTTCCTTTCGTTGTCACCAAAAGTGCTCGCGTAGAGAGATCATTCCTGACTAATGGCAGGCGTAGGCCTGTTTGGTCCGTACATGTAAATAAAACTTTAAAAATCAGTACACATAGACATATAATGTAAAGAAAATCGCAAAAAAATTGAATACAGGTGTATGAACTGAATGCAACGCGTTGTACGTTACGTTACCATTATAAAAACTGAGACAACTGGTTTCCCAAGAAAACATGCGTCAAAGCGAGATCACGCCACTAACAATGAGTTCTTGAACATTATGTTACGCATGCGTGCATAGTTATATTGGCAAAAATCCTGCAGTACGGACACAGTTCTTATTCCTTTTTTACATCACGTATTGTTTTTAAGTAACTTTGTTGATAACCACTAGGCGTATCAATTATTATCCTTATTGCGTTTTTACTGATTTTGTTTCTTAAAATATTACAAAAGATGCCACAATATGAACGGTACATTGCGTTGAAACCATCAGAATGATGAGTTGTTAAACATTGTAATAACTAAAAATAGGACAAATCAGCGTCCGGCTTGAATTTGAATTTTTATTTAAGGTCTTTAGACAACTTTAGCTCCGGTCGATGACTAATGATGAGATTATTGGTGGAATGAAGAAAGTGACAAACCCGAGAAAACCCTGGTACACGGTGATTGTCCTCCACAAAGCTCACATGGCTCGAGCCGGGGTCAAACCGGAGACTCCACCGCACCAGAGGTGAGCGCTCTACTACTGAGCCACCACGAACACAGGACATGATCATCAAAAGTAAGACCGTACGACCAAAAGCAAGACAAATGGCCACCCTATTTAAGGAGGTCCTTTCCGCGAAATCAGTTCTGCTTTAACTACTTGTTAAATGGTGGACTTTGGCCTACCTCTAATGTTCTAATTTTACATTTAAAAAAAAAAGGGCGGAATAGTGTTTACAACTCTCGAAACTTAGAATTTCCCGTCAGGTTTTCTTGTCATCTTGCACTTACTTTCCCTAGCGACATTGAAATGGAACAAATTCTTGCGGGAAAACGGCGCAAAGACACAAATTAATTGCCGAGCCAGCGAAGCGAAGGCAGGTTAGTTGAGATCAGATTAGGCTTTTACTTTTTTTTTTCATACGTACATTGATAGCTCCGCCCATCAGATGATTTCTTCGGCAGAATTTCTCGCTTTTCCCTTCGCCATATGTCAATACTGTTACGCCACTCTTTAACGTGCAATACTGTTTAGAATTGGGCCTCACTAGTCCTGTACTAATCTCGTTATATTCATATTTGTTTCCAGCATTTTGCATCGGTTGGTTACATTACAGAATTTCGAATCAAAACTGCGAATCATCAAAATGAACGGAAACAAAAATAATTGAGTACGATATACTGACAGTAGTACCAGCCATACATCTTAGCAGTTTTTTGAATCTGAATTTTCATTAATGGCCTTTGGACACCTAAGGCTCAGACCGGGACAGAGGAGGGGAAAGGATGCGGGAAGGAGTCGGCTAGGACCTACGTTGAAAGTACGATTTCGTTATTTACCTGGTGCGACTAAGAAAAAACCCTGAAAAAAAAAACATCAGTCAGGATGACCGACCGGTAAGAACCCACGACATGCCGAATGCTAACCACTGAGCCACGTGAGTCTTTAGCAATTACTAAATAAAGACAGGTTACCACTCATGACCATAGTGTTTACCATAAATAACACAAACAATACAAGCCCGGGTCTACTAACGCCTTCATTTCATTTTTAAAATGCCGGACTTTTTTCACGAAAAATCCAAATGCCGCCCTTACATTGCTAGAAAAGGTTAAAAAAAAAACGGACATGTCCGGTAAAAATCGGACGGTTGGCAACCTTAATCAGAACCAAAAGTGAAACTATACTGAAACATTTTTCCAACATTGCTTCTCATTCTTCTGTTTTCATTGTAATGTAATTGAACCTCATCCAGAAATCGTAAAGGAGTGCGTCAGTAGGACAAACTTTGATTTCATTCCAAAGTACTTTTCGAATAAAACATTGAAAATATACATAAACTACTCCAAGAAGCTGCACCAAATACTGAGTAGTTTAAAGCAATTTTGATCACACTATTACATTATTAATTTATGTACGGTACGTTGGTTATTTTATTTGCATACATGAAAATATGCTGTAAGCACACCAGAAAATATTTACAATACAAATAATTTAATAGCATTTCCAAGAAACACTTTACTTGACCCTGGACACTATAGAAAAGGTGTTTATTTCTCGGTTCATTGCAGTTGTATACTATTTCTCTTATAAAAGACCTGCAAAATCAAATCATTTTTCTCCCTTGTACATAGTGTATAAAAGTGTTTTGGTACCCTTCCGAGTGTCTTATAAAGTATGGCACATATCCCAATTCAGAGGAACTTGCCTTAACCTACACATGAAAACGTATATCGCTGTGCCTCGCTTAAGTACCTTGCTTACGGAAGAGAGCTTGAACAGGGTGATTAAAAAAAATCAATAATAAAAAAATGAAAACGGAGTGTTGATCAATTAAATCGAAGGATAACACTTTACTTCAGAAACTATTAAGCAAAGGTATGAAATATGTATCTCTAGATATGTACTAACAGTTAACATTTCTACTAGCAATAAAGGTGAGAAGACAACCTTTACCTTCGTGAAATTGACATAACGGTTTCTCGAAGTACAGAGTAGCCTATGATCTGCATAGTTTAATACTTTTTATACACTACAAAGAATCTAAAAATCGAAAATAAACTACTTCGAAACTAGAAACAAGTCGTACAGTAAATCTTGTTCGCTTTTTTTTTTTTTTTTTTTTTTTTTTTTT
>JAGDQP010009965.1:0-21488 GCA_022664845.1 Lepisma saccharinum
TTTTTTAATTCTACAGGAAAAAATATATTACAAGTAAACTGTCTGAGCAGTACGCAAGGATCAAATGACCGTTCCTGAATATTCAGTAAAACTATTGTTTCCTTTAAATAAATAATAAAAATATTATACAGTTGTTATTAATTTTCCACAGAACAGATTTTTGGATTTGTTTCCTTCTTCAAACTGATGATTCAATTACTCTTTTCAAAATTAGTATTTTAATCTTCTCATATTCTTCAATAAACCACAACACGAGAATTGGAATTATCCATAGAAGAAATTTAGCCTACTGAGTTCAGCATATGTACCATTCAAATACTTCTTCAAGTTTCTTTCTTGTTATTCACTTGCCAGTGAAAGTGAAAAGGGCGAACATTAATCGGGTTTGTTAACGTTTGGCCAAGGTGTGTGCAATATAAGTATTTATAACTTATCTTATATATGTGGAAAGTTAGAATTGAATTGAAACTGTCTTTATTGAAGCAGGAAAGGTTCAGGACTGCTCTGCCACCTAACGCTTGTCAAAATAAAAGTATGGTTACAATATTAAAGTAATAAAAAGAGTAATGCACAATAATAATAATAATCAACATAAATATACACTAAATGAACTCACGCACACACGCAGATACACAGACCCCAACACACGCAATATGTTCTATTAGTGTCAACAGTTACATATTGATGAGGGGAAAAAGACGTTCCAAATGTATATGAGGCGGTGAAAGGAAAAGTGGTGTAAGTCAACTTGAAGTCAATTTGAGAAACAAACGGTTTTAGTAAGAACGCTACAATAAAATCCATAGTAAACTCAGTTAAGTGCTTAAATCTAACTGCAGAGATGCTAGACAAACACTTCAAAACTTAGAAAAGAAACTTTTGTTGGAGACAGTTAAACTTCCAGAGTTAAACTTATGTTTAATAATTACTGTAACTCACGCATTTTGTTTCTTAAGTTTAAGTTCACTTTTTGAGTATGGCTAACTTTTTTTTATTGTATTCATAATTTCTAAGTATAAAAGTTTGTTTAGTGCATTAACCTTGTAAGCCAAGAGAAGATCTTTCTTAAATTGAGATAAATTCAATAATAAATTAATTCATTAATACATTTTCGGCACGAAGTTGTTCATACATTTTACTTCTTTTCTATTTTACGAATATATTCTATTCTTATCATGCAGGTCACGATTTCTCAGCATATTGGATAAGAAGATGATATCGAAATGTTTCAAAGATAGTAAAAATAACAAGAAAAAAATAGTTTCAACGTGTGTGTTCCAGAATCTTTCGACATGGATGCTGATAACAATAGATTCTCCGAAGAGGACAAAAACCCATGCTTTACACGTAACGTGACAGGAACTGATTACCAAATATATATTATTTGTCTGTGTTTGCTTTGGGGTTCGAAGAAAGATAATTTTTATGTTCTTACTGAAGTTAAAAACACGGGGAAATTTGATGATGTAGTGTTTTCTTATACCGAACAAGAAAGGGAAATATTTACTTTCATACAGGTTAAGCACAGGGACACACAATGTGGTAGTGACGTAATTACCCCCATGGATTTACTAAACAAAACAGAATCTAAATCTCATAAAAGTTTTTATTTAGGAAGTTATTTGGATTCTTTCATAAAAGTGAAAGGTAATCAGAAATTTCACAACGCTGAACTGAAACGTTTTATTTTGTTCACAACAATGGGTCTGGAATTTACTGATTTGACAAAATCTTCCCAGAATCCAACAATGAAACCTACTCGAGTTAAGAACAGGGACATTATTCTCAGTTTCACAAGAGTCAGTAAAAAGAATTTTCCACTAGTGTCTTTGTTTGTGAACCACAGGACAGGGAAAAAATTTAAATGTTTTAAGCTTATGTACAAAAGTGACTTGGACATTGTGTTTGACAACAGAAAATCTTCGGATATTAAAGACTTTCTAGAAGTGTTTTACCTTTGTGTTGAGCAACCGAAGGAACCTGAACTTTATGATATAATTGCAGGTGAAATTTCTAGGAAGTATGATAAAGATATATCAGTAGAAGGAACAAATGAACTCTTAAAACGTCTAAGGGATTGGGTTAAATCAAGTGAATTCAAGTTTACGAAACAACAAGTGATGGACGTTCTTCAAGCAAAGCTTGAGGACTTCTCTAGACGTTATTTGACACAACTTACAGATAGTTACTGTCACGCTATTAATCCAAATAGAATAGCATTTGCGACAACTTCAGAACGACTGGATAAATTTTTGAGTGACGGAAGAAGTGGAATATTGAATATTTCATGTTCCCGCGATATATGGCTCACTTTGCTCAGGACACAAAAATCAGTGTGTGAATGTAAAATTAATTATTGCATTTTGGGTTTATCATTATTGAATGAAGAAAGAAACAAACATGTACTTCGAATCATGTCATCCAGTAAATCATTTTTGTTTATGATTTTCTGCGATTGCGAATCGATAACTGAAGAAGCAAAGGCCTTTCTTCGGTACATTATGCAGAATATCAAAACAAAAGAGCCACCAGAACAGAATGCTGTTCACGAAGAAATTGTTAAAAAAGTTTTAATAGTATCAACTGAAAAGTTCAGAAAGGTTCTAAACATTTTCCAAGGAATATACCAAGAGCTCAAGGCTGAGGAAATTAATCTAAATTTGCTGGAACCAGAAACACAGGAAATGATTTTAGAGGATGAAGTTGACTTTCAGGGTGTTCCTTTACCTCTTTCAAGACTAATAGACAAGCAAAATCGACATTTGATAGATGAAAGTGTTTTATTTCGTCTGATAAAACAAAAAGAAAAAATCGTGATTGGGAAACGGCTAGAGTCAATCGAGAAAACGGAACCTTGTTACATTAACCAGAGACTTATAAAATATGATGTACTAAACGAGGAATTCGTCCGAACGTGGAAACAAGGTATAGTCGCCGCTTCAGGAGATATTGAATATATTGATCATTTGGCGCGGAGTTGCGGGAAAACTTTAGTTTGGTGCAGTGATGTAGAAACAGTTAAGAATTGTTCAAAGCAAAGCGAAAAATTTATTTTCTGTCTGGACCACCCAAGAAGGCAATTTGGGGAACTTTGTAAACTGTTTATGGATAAAATTGTGTTGTGGATTAATTGCAGGAAGCACTGCATTTCCTTGGTAAAATTTAATACGCATGTCGAGCAGGTAAGAAAGTTCGTTGAGAAATATCAACGCACAAAACTCTACATAATTACTGAGCAGGAGGAGATCAACATCGCTGGTCCTTCTAGCAAACACAAGGTAGGGAAAGAGGAAGGAAACATTTTCAAGAAAAATGTAAAAGAAGAAAGCGAGAAGCGAAAAGATAATCTAGAAACAAATTTTGCCTCAGAACGTGATGCCCTTGTTCAAGCGTTAATTAGACTGATGGATAGATGGTTAGAGTTTGTGGAGTCACCGTTATATTCGGAAGAACGAGCAAACCAGATAATGCAGTTCTTATTCCATGGTGGACTAGCTGTAAATACAGACTTAATGAAACAGTTACTGGAGACATTGTTAAATTCGAAAGAACGTATAATCCAGATAACGCAAGACTTACATGGTGGAATATCTGGTCATATGAACTTAATCAAGCAGTTACTGGAGGCATCGTTAAATTCGAAAGAAGTTATAAATCAGATAATGGATGACTTATTCCATGGCAGACCATCAGTTCATATGGACTTACTCAAACAATCAGTGGAGAGATTTTCAAATGAGATAGAACGTATAAACCAGATAATAAATGACGTATTCAATGGTGGACTATGTGCTCATATGGACTTACTCAATCCTTCCTCTGAGAGTTTAAATTCATTTAAGGACCACGATATGATGCTGTGTGATGTATTGAAGGCAACAGGCTTAACGCGTGGATTATTTCCTATTGTAATCTCCGCAAAAGCAGGAATGGGTAAATCAAGTCTTCTAGGGTACTTGAGCTACGAAATAAAACAGTTCAACCCTGACTCTTGGGTTCTGGCTTTGAACCTTAATGATCTGACCAAACGCCCTAACATTCTACGTAATTTTCGAAAGCATGGGAACATTGTACAATTTTTAATTCACTTTCAAAATATTGACGACAGGCTTTCAAACAATCTTCTTCAACATTTTTATGAGCACAAACAAATAGCCATATTAGTAGATGCGTTTGATGAAATAGATGAAAAGTACAGGGAAACAATGCTAGTAATATTAAAGGAACTTGCTGATCAACCATCGGTTATGTTATGGATTGCTACAAGACCTCGTTATAGAAATGATATTGAAAGTACTTTGGGGACACTTTCAGTCTCCATTGACTACTTTACTGAAGAAGAACAGATTAGATATTTGAGTAATATGTTCAGTAGAGAGTGTAGTAGTTACCGTGCAGTGGCGAAGAATGTTGCTTCATGGACTCTGAAATGCATCAAGATATTAAAAATATCACTTTGTCAACAGTTAATAAAAGTGCCCCTGTTCTTGAACATGTTTTTTGTTCTTCTTAGTAGCAATATGAAAAACTCTAAACCATCACACGAGTTAGATTTCATTTCGTCCCTTAACATTTGTATTCTGTATGAGTTTTTCATTGATGAAAAATATTCAATCCTGTGTCAGGAAAAAATTAGCATGAGTAAGGATAATCCTAATTATGAAACATTCCTTAAAATTTTTGTAGAGGATGCAAACAAAAGACATATGCATATCTCCATTCGAACACTTTTCCCAAGAGATCACGCATTGCAAAATATGTGTAAACGTTTCTTAGGTTGTAAGGAACAAACTGACAAGGATCAAGATGAATTATGTAGAATTGGACTTGTATTCAAAACTGGAAAAGATCTTAAATTTATTAATCTGTCTTTCGCTGAATACTTTTCTGCCTTATTTCTCGCTCGTATTTTAAGAAATGGCAATGAAAGTGAAAAGTCTTTTATGACAGATTTTATAAATAAAGTTTTAATTGGTGAAAATTATTTTCAAATCATGGAATTTTTGGATATCCAAATCTGTGAAAAGGCTGTTCACAAAGCCGCAATTTTTGGGAGTGACATCAGCGCAATCGGGGACACAAAAGATTTTCCACGTGACTGCTTACACAGAACACCTTTGCATTTGGCTGTCTATCACAAGAATTTGTTAATGACTAAGTTTTTCGTAGATGCTCTTTCACCTAACCTAAATCCAGTAGATGTATTTAACAGAACCCCTCTGTACTACGCTGCTAAAGTAGGTGATGTAGGAGCTTGTACTTTGCTTCGGGGGAAGGGAGCTGATGTGACAACAGATGTTTATGAAGTGGCTGAAACCAATGAACACATACGAGAATGTCTTGATGAACTGAAATTCTGGAGACGTACACAATAAAATTTAAGATGTGATTATTGTTTCTCTTACTGTACAGAAACATGAACTTTAAAAGAGGCAAATGGAACTATGTTTTTGATCGAACTCCTGCGTTATATAAATTTGAGAAGATGAGGTTGGATAAAATGAAGAAAACTTAAGATTTTCATCTGCATACATTAACCTAGCTTTGTTTCTTTTCTAACATCAGGAAAATATTGAAGAAGAATCCGAAATACTTGGTTAATATTACATTTTGACCGATCTTACAATTACAGGTAAATTATGTAAAATTCTTTATCTTGCACAAATTCCCTTCATATACAAATCAATAAAATTATGACACGTATACCATATCTCAATGGAACTATGCTATCCTTAAATTTGATTGTCTCTCAACTTACCCGATGCAACTTAAGCCCTTATTCGACGGCACTCCTAAAAACTATGCTTTGACTAACACATATACAACAAGGAGACACATAAGGAATGGAAGTTTATTGCGACGGGCTTCCTAAAGAATTACGATTTACAATAAACTAAAATTTAATTGTTTATATAACAGTTGCTATATTTTGATACTATAAGTAATTTTGACTTCAAGAGTCATATCAGGTACAGGAAACATATTACATACTTTCGTCCCCATCGCATCATATGTGAGTTTAACTCCAGAAGTTATAATTTACCATTATTGTAAAAGGTCGTATAACGTACAATGAAGTCGTAAAACCAAACAATTACTGGAAAACAATAATTTATGTTTGTCGCATAAGTACAAATTATTTTGAGTAACATTTTTTAGATAATACAAGCGATGTTAAATTTGCAAGTAAATCGAATTTGATTCTAATTCACATTACTTACTTAGTCAATCAACCAAAGCAGTAATGGATCTTTCACTTAACAAATAAATAATATTTTAGCTACACAAAAGTAGTTGTAGAAACCTGCGTAATATGTAATAATATCCATCATATTTCTATCAATAGAATATATGTATTAAAACTGTGAGAATATTGTTTTGAAACTGTAATTAAATGAGACATTTAACCTTTAAATTGACAAGGGTAGTACGTCGTACCCTCCAAGTAGTTCTTTACTATGTAACTCGGCAATCTGTCAAAATGTTGGGAAATGATTTCTTGCAATCTTACAGTGTAGTTTTATTTTCAGACTCCAGCGTTTATATTTTCATTCAACATTGAAGTGTACTAACAATATTCACTGTTTTGTAACGTAAACGGACAAAAAGTGTCTAATGGACCTGTAATACTTTTATGCTTTGCATATAGTACAATTAGAAGTGATTGTGCATCAAATTTATACTACTACTACTACGACGACGACTGTTACTACTACTGCTAATAATAATAATAACAGAACTACATGTTTAAATTTCATGAAGTAGATATATGTAGCGTTATAGCGTACTATTTCTGCATGTGTTATCTTTAGAATCGGCCATCTACTGGCGCTGCCTGAAATTTCATTTCCAACTTTGTTTGTATATATATTTTTTTCACCGTGGAACTTCACGTATAATTTACTGTGATGTTGAACTACATTCTACAATGGCATGCAGAAAGACAGTTTTACAAGGGCTGAGGACGTTGCTAACGTTTTGGATAAATCAGTTTCTGATTCCTGAAACTACCAAAGAGTTATTATCATACATACCAAAGAACAACTTTTTACCAATAGGAAACCGTGACAAAACTATGTGGCATGTGTAATGATTCAGCTCATGATTACTATATAACGGTAATATGATGTAAGGTATTTGGCATGAAAACTTATCTTACGTTTACAAATTTATATAAAAACACATTTGAAATTTGTAAATTTTGAACACTAAAAAGTAATTAACAGGAAGTTGGTATTAAATATGAGTAATTTATAGTTTATAAGAAACATACAGTTCAGTAAAGACCAAAACATTAAATATGTATATTAATAAATAACGAAGGGTGCAACGCACATTTCTTACCCGGTTGCATATGTAAAATAGCTTGCCCGTTTAAAGGTTGAATATTTGTAATTTACTGAAACTCTAATATCAGATTTTCTCTTTAAGTAATAAATATTTTATACAATTAACAACTAATTTATTTCTCAAACCAGAAGAAAGTGAAAAATTAGTATATTGAGACAGGCTTTGAGTATATTGTAGTGTAGTGCTTTCAATATATTGTGAATTTCATTTGTGAACTTGAGACAACTGTAAGGCAGGCGGTATATTAGTGAGGAGAGGATGTGGAAGTAAAATTATCCTGTACCTACTTTATAAGGTACAATCTCAGGGTTAGGTTGGTGTGATTGAAGAAAATCCTCGGAAAAAGGCCCAGTCCGGATGCCCTGTCACCAGAATCTAATCCAGGTTCTTCGAACTTCGAAGATAACGCTCTACCAACTAAGCTACGACTGTTTGTTTCCACTTTATTCCAAAAATTAAAAGCTGATCTTTTTTTTTCCTAACAACTTTTATAAATTCCAGTGCTCCAGTTAAAATACACCGAAGGTAATTAGTGAATGTAAAGAAAAAGACTTTACGTGAAAATTAGTTACTTCAAACAATTTTCCTGAGATTATCGTATTTATTAATCATTCAACTTCACTAAAATATGGATTTTTGTATTGTAGAATACTATTGTTGTTTGTAACAGGAGCAAATCTAGTAAACATAGAAAGTTTTTCCACGTTGATCCAATGATAGGTTCCTGGTGGTCTTATCTCTTAATGTTGTACGTATATTGAAATTACGATATGTGTTGAAATTGAAACTAGATGAGTTGTTCAAAAAGTTAAGACTACAGTTTGTTGTTTGACGAAATAAACACAATTTCTTGGAGAAGGAATTGTGATAGCTGAGGCCATACACTTAGTTCAAGGAATAACTCAGACATTCATTGGGTAAAATCTCAGTTAGGATAGCGAAACCTGATATTACAAGTCGATCACTGACCCCGTGATCCTTCCAACTCGGTGCCTCATATTTTGACGGCTACGGTACAAAACCTTGCTTTGTTTACACTCACTGCATCATGATATACATGTATCGAACAAATTAATGTAAACACCACTTGTCAAAACTTAAAAATATTGTAACATTGCTTGGTAAAACTCAGCACTGCGCAAATCAATCGTCTCTTGTTTGATGCAGCTAGGGTGGACTGTGCACGAATAACAGAGTGAGGCCGTGTGGTTTGTGGATGTTGTGAAGGTATGGTGAGTGACCAGTACGTCTGACATGATGGAGTTTCAAAGAGGTATAATTGTTAGTGCCCGTCTGGTTGGAGAATCTGTGAGCAAAACAGTGACGTTATGTGGTGTCACAATGCACGGTCTCGAAAGTCATATCCGGATACACAGTGCACGGTAAAACAGGGTAGAGAAAGCACAAAGACGTTGAAAAACAATGTTGGAGGATACTAAATATCGGCCACACTGTAGAAAGTGGAAGCACGAAATGTATGAAAGTTACTCCGCTTTATGGAGAAACAAAAATAAAAAAATAGCGTTTTGTTGCATTTACTCTTACATGTGGATATAGTGTAAGCCCTTTAGTGGAAAGATTACTAACTTTAACTCCATTTTAAAGTTTAACATTTTTTTTTGTAATAACTTAATGTTAACTGAAAATGGGTTGAAACTGGCCAAAGTGATTTGTCGGTGAACGTTCAACTTACTTTACGCTTAAAATTCGGTCATTTTCTTATCGAAGTGTAAAGCTAATCTTGCAATGTTGAGGCTACGTAGTTTTTGTGGATGAACTTGAATGGATATTGGTAGGATATTCTATAATCCAATAACAGGAGTGACGTTACTTGCTTGTCACTGAACGACCTATCATTTTGATTGTCTATATTGCTTTTACACTGTGAACAGTAAACATTTCACTGGTAGACGCAGGATGGCAAGGATTGCCTTGACGGAAAGAGCAATTAAGTTGGGTATAAATCTTTACACTGTAGCAAACGTTTATCTCCTTTTTTCACGAGACATTCCTCGTAGTAAAAACAAAAACATGTTAATGATTAACCTCCTTCGCAGTAAAATCCTAGCTATAAATATCACTCGGAATGCCATGAGCACCAACTGCCTTTGTAGCTAAGTGGCGAGAGCATCTGACTAGTGTGTTAGCGGACCCTGGATCGAAACCCGACCACATTAACATTAAAAAAAGTAGCTTTAAAGGAACATTACCTTTTCTTCTTTTCTACTTTATAAAAATTCTCTGTTTCAATGAAATACATTTAAAAGTCATATATGTATACGTATTTTGTAATTTTACAGAAAGTAAAACGTTCAACCGAAAACTGGCTGAATGTAAGTTAATCCAAAAAATGGAGGCAGCTTTTCGATGAACGTTGTGTCCCCTATTTTTACACTACATTGCAGTGGATTGTGACGTCGCAGAAGAAAAAACCGGTCTTAAAAAGAGACTACAGAACTTAATATGCACTTCAACACCCCAGCACCATCCAAAACAGTGAGACGCGAATTGCATAAAATAAGTATCCATTTGTGTGTTGCTATTCCCAAGACCCTAATAACAGACAATAATGATGAAAGGCGACGTTCATGATGCAGTGCCTACGAAAACTGCACGTTGAAAGTGAGAATGTGTCGTGTGCTCGAACGAATCACCCGTTATCCTCTTCCCCACCACTGGACGCGTGTTGGTATGGCAAATACGCTTTGAAGCATACAATATGAACTGTCTCCGCGGAAATTGTCAAACGTGGTGGCGGCTCTATTATCGTCTGGGGTGCTGTTTCATGACATTCGGCAGCCGCTTCATATCACATTACACGATCTGGTCACAGCGGCAGTATATAGAGAACTATTTGGTAACCATGTGCACCCAATGGTGCAAACTTTATTTCCAGACAGGAATGGCATATTATGGCCCCATTCACACTGCTGACCCTGTTCAAGAAAGGCTTCACGAGCATGCTGATGAAGTTCAACATCTTCCCTGGCCCGCGCAGTTCCCAGACGTGAATATCATCTAGTCTCTGTTGGCTGTTTTGGAAGCTAGGGTTCGGCTTCGATTTCTACCTCCTTCGTTATCACCTGAGCTAGATACTGTGCTTTATGAAGAATAGATTCAAATTATACTCAACACCATACAGAACGTTATCAGTCTATTCCGTCTAGAATTTAAGCTGTGTTGCGTGTTAAAAGTAGAATCAATAGAAAACGTTACTACTTCCACAAGTGTTTCCATTATTTTGTCCAATATCTTTCGACATGACTAGAAGAAATGTTGCTTAAAAACGATGAAAGGTAATGCATAAATAATAAAGAAAATAATTCATATACGTAGTTCTCGTTGTAATATATTATAGTCAAGGAAAGGACAGTGACAACTCGATGGTTTAAAGTTTCGCATTCTTGTGATATAATATGGATGGACATATTATTCATGTTTCTTTAAATTTTATATTTCAAAAATATAAAAAAGAAAGGGTATAGTGATCATTCTAAACAGAATCTATGTTTTGAGATATTTTCTTGATCAAATGAACTTAACCTTTACAATACAAAGTATATTTACAAATATTACAAAGAATGTTTCATTGTAATATCTACGTGGTAATTAGTGACAATATTGTTTGTTCTACAACTCTACTAAATAGCTATTTTACCCTACCTATGAGGATAGACTGACTATGAGCACTTCTTCAAGAATTCTCCAACAATAAGAAAATGTAGAGAAAATGCAACTTTTTAAAAAGAATTTTTATTTCATTAAGGAAAGAACAGTTCTACGAAACAAGACTACACATACCGTAGTTTCATCACCTTCATTTCCACAAACACTAAACGCGGTATTTACTTTCGATAAATCGTGAATTCATTCCTGGATTAAACTCAGATTCTTATGATTTCGTATTTAACATCTATTAAACAACAGAGTTATTGTAACAGAATTATTAACATTTGTTAATTTAATTTTAATACCTCAAGTATTTATGGTTTGGTAAACAACTGAATGGTCATTTTACCCTATCACGTATATGGTCACTTTATCCATTCGACAGAAGTTATACCATTTGCAACAAGTTGGCCTACAGAATGTTGCACCTCTTCAAATAATTAACATGAAACATCAAATAGTTTGATTAACTATAGTTACTAAAATGGTAAATTTCTGTCTACATAAATATTTTTAATCAATATATAATGCTTATTTTAGATCATAGATGATAAAAAGCATTAAAATTTCAATGGTATTCCCAAGTGCCGACATTTCAACTTCAGCTGCTGCTCGTTTACTAAAGGCATTGTATTGGACTAATTTAGACGGGTGCAATTATATTGCAGGACACGTAAGAGAAGGAAGTTCTGAATCCACCTATAGTTTATCAGGACGTTTATCGACATATAAAGAAAGAAATATTGTGGTACGTTGTATCCAGCACAGCTAATAGTGGGGTATGCCCATGCAGTAATTCAAAATTAGAAATATATGTAAACGCCTTCATGTTCAAATTCTGAGAAAAAAAGTTATCGCTGGAAGACGTTCAAGCCAATTAATTGGGTCATGTTTATTAATACACAGATTAAATCCTTTCTTTAAGTCTTCAGTAGGTGCCTCAATTCAAGCAATCGCGAAGGGTCATTGCGTATCGCAGAAGTTTAGTTTGATTAGGCATTAGTACAAGTTCTTGAAATACTTCGCCTGAATATGAAGATTTAATCGAAAGCAAACAAAGAAAAGTACCATAAGGTAAACACACTAGTAATGGACACTTTTACGATACTTGTCACCTTTATAAATTTTAACTCAAATACAGTTCAAATGTATTGATCAAATGATAATACACGTTCTTATGCTTTCTTGTAGTGATTTCTGCCCATTAATTTTATTGATATACCTACTTAAGAGTAAATTATTTTGTCTAACATTGTATTTATACCAGCGATAGACACGAAAAAAAAACCTTGATGTTCGTAAATGGATATCTAGTAATGAACATACTGTATAACTCAAAATTATTTAAATAATCATCCCTGATGTTAATAATTTGTGTAGTGGAATACTAAACAAGATTATATATATATAATGCTGTTCTGCGATTTATTCATGGAGTTCCATTGACTGATCATTCTGAAGATCGTGTGTTCAAAACCAGCGGTCGACCATCGTTACTGATGCAATGGTTGTAGTTTAACTGCAATCATTTTTAGAAAAAGAACAATTAATGGAACTAAACGCATAATAAGAAAGATCATGCCTTTGTTGTGAGCAACTATTGTGTTATTCTGAAAAATGTATGTTTTAGAATGGAGAATACTTCAGATGGTTATTGATCGGAAATTATATTACTTCATTATGAGGTAATATGTGCGCTTCATACTACTGAGAATAGGTCTCTTTGAAGTGTATCGCATAATATTTGTTAAGTTATTTGTTATTTAATAGTTACAGGTGTACGAACGATTATGAGTTTCGCACTTGTGGTAGTGCACTATATAGCACAATAAATATGTTCATGCGAGAAGCCTTGATTGAGAACCTTGCTCTTATAAACTAATAAGCTTTATTTCAAGTAGGCTATACTTTACTATATCAATTGGCTCAGTCGGTAGCACAATGATGCTGGGCATAAATATAGCATCTGGGCACCAAAATAAAGCTAATTACTACGTAAGAACAAGGTTCTCAATCAGGGCTTCTTGCATCAACATATTTATTCTGCTATACAGTACACTACCATAAGTGCGAATCTCATAATCGTTCGTACATTATTAGCTATTAAATACAAATTAACCTCAACAAATATTATACGATACACTTCAAATAGACTCATCTTGCCCAGATAGTAGACGTGAACAAGTACTTTTATGTCGCCTACGTATAGGGCACAGTCGTATGACTCATGGATATCTGTTGCGACGTTTGGACCCTCCGCGTTGTAGTGAATGCAATGGAATTTTAAGTATTCGTCACGTCCTTTTAGATTGTCTAGTATATAATTGTCTCAGACAACGTTATAACATCCCCGATGACATGTTGTCATTGTTAGGAGATGAAACAAATATATTGCGGAAAGTTTTTAATATCATATATGTTCGAGAGACAGGTTTATATCCGCCTATTTGACATGATTATGCCCCATAGCTGTTAAGTTTTATGTAGTATTGTTGTTATATTTTGTAAAGGTCCATTTACAGCCTGCACGTTTTTAACTTGTTATGCTAAAGACTCTAGTTTTTATTAATCGTTCTACGGGCCATTTACACCAGTATTTTATCTTTCTGAAGATCTTCTACATCTTCAGCTTTTATTTGATTTTATTATTTTAGTTTTAATATTTTATCCAACTATCAGCTAAGTTTAGACGCAACAAAGATAAGGAGCTTCATCCGTATTGGGACAGGCATAAGCCATAGTGCTGTTACCGTCGATAAAATTAATTTTATCTTAACTTCAAACAGACCTATTCTCGGTAGTACGAATCGCACATATTACTTCATAATAATGAAATAATATAATAGTTTCTCTAAACAGTTGCACAATAGTTCCTCACAACAAATAAATGTTGTTGTTTTTTTTTAATGTGCGTTAAGTCCAATAATTGTTCTTTTTTTAAAATGATTTCGGTTAACTTAACATCCTTGCAACTGAAGTTTTAACAACTATTTCCTCAGTCATAACATGCAAATGCACTGATGGCACCTTCAACTTAGACCTTTACGACTGCTTCTGCTTTTTCCCTATCCTGTCCAGGCCTGAGCCATAAATTTCTTGTGGCCGTAAAAATATAAATACTTATTATAATGCATTCTATTTAAAACTTAAACAAATCATTTCATTAATGGGCATCCCTGTACGTTTGTGAAGTTAGCCCCAACCCAAACCCAATTAAGCTTTAACTTATCCCAATCGTTAGGGACACCTTAGGTAGGAATAGGGAGCACATTATTTTCGTCACTTTCAACGAATTTGCTGGGTCCATTACGAAGTTAACATTCACTCCTAATGACAGTAATGTACTCCATGTTCCTCCCTAAAATCTCCCTAACGACTGGACACAACAACGATGAAAAATTGTATAGGAGGGCGACTGTGTAAAGTTAGCTCCCAACATTTGCTGGCGTCGTCGCCAGCTTATTGCTTACTCCCTAACGAATATAATGTACTCCATATTCCTCTCTATGAAGTCCCTAACGATTGGACGCAACAACGGCCAAAAACTGTAAACTTTTGGCCACTTGGGGGGAAAGCTTAGCACTTTCATCGTATTTGCTGACGCCGTCACGAAGTTATCCTTCACTCCCCACCAAAAATAATCTACTCTCTATTCCTCCCTAAAAACTTCCTAATGATTGGGATAAGTTATGGCTTAATTCGGTTTAGGTGGAGGCTAACTTCACAACCGTAATCCCCGCGTGCATCATTGGGGAAAATGGGACAAAAAATATTTCGTGACAAAGTTGTGGTCATGAAAGATAAATAATAATTCCCAGATTGAAATAAAACAACTAACAGATTTATGATTTCGCCCTCGGGGTGGCCAAGAGGTTAGCTCGCTCGCATTTTGTGTGCGTGGTCATAGATACAATTTCCGCTGAAGGTTATTTGAAAGGAATGGTTTGGAGCCCACTTTAACCCAAATATGTGTCTTGTCCTGAGGAGCTCACAAGCTCCCTTAGGACGTTGGTAATAATCAATCAAGGATTTTCATTTCAATTCAGCGTGTACGTGTTCAATAGTATTTGTTCAAAACTGAAAAAAACTGATTTTGCAGTACCAGTAATTAATGCAATGTGTTATTATTGTACTGGTAGACTAGATGGACCGAGCTTTCCTTATCATTTGCCTTGTTTATAAGAAAACGAAAATCATAATAACCAACCAAAGTGACCTAATCTTGTACCCTCTCTCCTTATACTGTTCCAATAAAACATTTCATTAAATCAGTTATATTTGATTCACTTTATTAGATCCTATGTGCGTACTTTGCATTTCAGAATTAGATTCCATTCAGCATTATAAATTGATTCATAATCTTCCATCTTAAGATTTCTAACAATGTCAACAACATATATTCTTTGGCATCAATCTCCATATTACAGCTTGTGTACATTCAGTCATATCGGTTATCAATAATTAACTGTTCAGCTAAATTCTGTACTAAACGAGACATGTATCCACATCTTTTAAACGTACACATTGCATATAAACTCACCTGAATATTAATTCATGAAGCCATCCAATTATTACAGTTCACAAACGAAGAATAGTAATGTATTTTTTTCTTTCCTATGACGTGCATAATTAGTACTATTCAATAATTAGCAGTAGTATTTATACATATTTCTAATCCCTATCACTAATTGACACTGAACATAACAGAAAAAAGTGACAGTTGTCTGTTACCGCCCACATAATTTATTATATCTTATCCAGGGGTGCAGCCGTAAATTCTCCAGTACCGGAACGTTTCCATTTTTACCATCATGTCATACCAATAACTGTGAAGTGAAGAATAGACACGAAATAAAACTTTACTGACAAAAATATGGAGTACTTTATAAATTAAATTTGTAAAGCTTAACATTTAGAAACTGAATAAGAAACATTTAATAGAAAAATTGTCATAGTACAAAACCATGCCATAGTACCGTAGACCGGGGTAATGACACCAACACCGATATCTGCTAAACGTAAACAAACTGATCTCATTGTTGTTTAACAATTTTTTACTCATTGTTGTTATTGAAATAAAACGTTGACCAGGATTACGGATAAAAGATTTAATTTTTTGTAAAATGGAACATTTTTTCTTCCAAAAGCAGTACCGGAGCAGCGTTCGGATGCGTTCACCCCTGACACCAGTACACCCCTGACACCAGTACACCCCTGACTTATCTTATCTTATAGTTGGATTCGTCATTTCCGGTATATGCTTGAAACAAAGACTTTTCCGAATTCATAATAGTGCAGTACATCACAAGTATTCGTTATTGTAATTTCATGGATAAAAATTAATATAAAAAATTTCAAAGACATACTTTTATTAAACAATTCTTATTAAGAAGTAAAAAAATGTTGTTTACGGATGACTAAAAGGAAACATTTCTAGCGCGTCTCATGCACAATCACTATAAGTTCTTGAATTGGAGCGCCCCATGCTTTTCTTTATATTCATGCATAAACAAAATTATATATTTTCTAGTACAAATTGTTTTTTAAAAAAAGTATGTCTTTAACAAGTTTTTAATTATTTTTTTCGAATTATTTCGGTGTTCAGATACTTTATCTTAAGCTAATGTTTTGTGACCGAAATCCTAAAGTTTTCTGCAACGAGTCAAACACAATATTGTAGCAGGCTAGTATTTATTTTAGGATAAAGAAGTCCATATTGAAAAATATTAAAATATGCTCCTAAAATATATAAATATATGAAAGTAATAATGCAAGACTTGAGGACACCACGAACCATTGTAAACTAAAGAAAAGAATGTAAAACGAAAGCTCTACTTCAATTACTTGCTTAATAGAATGTATTGGAAAGTAGGACAACCATAGAACGTAACTTCAACAGCGTGTCAGAAAAAAAAACAACAGATGAAACCAATGACAAGCAAATAATATTCAGTGATATCGGAACATGCTACATTAAATTGACGCTCGTAGGTGAAATGATTCCCGCCCTTAAGAAAATGTATTTTACAATATTTCTCTCCGAGTGTAAATATTACTGGTGCGCTGCACATTACTGGTGCTTTTAGCTTACCTCATAATTGTATTTTCAAACTAAAATGTCCTGACAGAGTTGGCACCTGAATTACTAAGATATCGAGTTACCCAATAGTTCGTACATTCATCAACACAAATAGATGAATTGAACCGCCGGCCGGATGGCCTAGCGTTCTGCGGCGGTAGGCCATCGGCTCGAAGGTCCTGCGTTCAATTCCCGGCATGGGTGTGGATTTTAATAGCTAACGGAGAATCGTGATGGGATGAAGTCCAATGTTACTAGGCTGGCCCATATAAAAATAAAGTTTACCAAAAGTTACTTAGTTTTATGAATTTAACCTGTCATTGCAGAAAGGGCACCTGCTACATTGATTTCCCTTGCTGAAATGACCAATTCAATTCTTGTTTTAAAATGTTTCGGGAACTATTGGACCACATAAATCTTAATAAAGCCTTTGATAAATAAGCACAATGTGCACTATTGCAAATTTTCGTGCACATTCCTGAAGAAAACTTGGCCACTACAGCTGCCTGGAAATTTCCTGCAACTTGGTTAATGAAAAACAGCTACCTTCCAGTTTTCAGGGAAAGAAAGAAATAGAAAGCGGAAGCTGGTTTTGAACACGGGTTGTCCAATTAGAAGTTCGGCGTCTTACTGGCTGGTCTAAATTTCCAGTGATAGGTAAAAACTGTATAAAGGGTCTGAACTACGTTGCTCGAAGCCAGAAAATATAAACGAAGTTACTCGCACCACTTACGCTATGTTTTAATCACTTTTTCAATTTGTCATTTGGGGATTGCAATGCCCATTCACTGAGAATATTTTCGATTTCTGCGTGATGAAAATGGTGGCAGAAAATATTTAATCAGAAATACATGAACAGTTACTACAAAAGTAAATTGAGGTTGGAATTATAAGAAATTGAAGCGATTTCTACCATGAGAATTGTTTCACTGTACACCTAATAGTTAGAGCCGGCCGGGTGGTCGAGCAGTCTGCGGCGGTAGGCTATCGACTCAACGGTCCCGGGTTCGAGTCCCGGCAGGGGCATGGGTGTGGATTTTGTCATTTAACAGCTAAATGCAAATCGTGACGGGCCGAAGTCCAAAGTTACTACACTGGCCCATATAAAAATCAAGTTTACCAAAGTTTTACCTAATAGTTAGACAACCAACATGATAGTACAAATATGCGGGAAAACATAGCACGTCAGGATGTTCCTTCATTTGGAGCAAAAAATATTTAGTAGGTGAGCATCGCTTAGAGAACCACGAGATAGATAGACAGAAATGCCATTCTTGTCTTCTTCAAACACAGAGAGAGAAAGAGAGAAAGAAAGAGAGATAGAATGGAAGAAGACGGGGAGTGAAAAAAGAGGAGAAAACAAGGAAACAAGGAGAGAAAAATGGCGCAAAAATGGAAATAAATTAAATTTTAACGCTTATGAATACACAGTCCGCGTCGCTCTTCGCCTGCCCCCCCCCCTCTCTCTCTCTGTCTTGTGTTTTTATCTCTTTACGGGACAAATATCTTTCAGGAGCAATCGCGAACATCATTTACAACGCTTAATTCCTTGAAGAAAATAATTAGAATTCTTCGCAGAGAATCGAACCAACGACCTACTGAACATCAGTCTGACACACTAATCACTTACCTACACTGCCCATAACAAATGAGTTGATAATTAGCCATTAAAAGTGCTACTCTCAACGGTTTATTTATATACATTCTAGCTTTCAGTACCTACTCTACGCGTTCCCATGGTCACTAATTTAAGATAATCTGTAAGAAATGAAAGAAAGCAATTATTAATAATAATATGAACATATCAAAATGAAGGCAAAATGAAGGGAATCGAACCAGGGTTTTTTATATATTAACCAAACGTCGTACCAATACGTCAAATTCTCAACTGCAAATTCATCTCTTGTCAGTGATCTTTACGTTTAAGGATTTATTTTTCTACTTCTGTGGCAATGCTATCCTCCTGCTTGTGACTAGCGACAGGAAGAGCGCATTGTGGAAACACGAGTTAATCGTGTGTGCAGTAAAAAATACCGTACCTGACTTACCTAACCTCCACATGCGTTTGTTCACTAATTTGATTAAATTTCCTAATGCGTTTATATCTGTAAAAAAAGAGAAAAGTTATTTTCATTAAGAAAAGAATCAAACAAAACTACACCAGGATTCAATCCCGGGTTCCTTGGATTAGCTTTTAAATATGCTACCAATACGCTAAATGGCAACTGCAAGTATCTAATTCGAAGTAATATTTACGTTAAAAGAGTAATGCACATGCGCGAGAATGGCTCAGCCTCGTGCGCTTTTCCTGTCTCTAGTCACAAATAATGAGGGTTCCTGATTGGCTTCCTGGCAGCAAACCCGATACAAGATTTTTTCTTTCTTTCTTAAAAAATATATTTTTATAAGTTCAAAGTGCCTAGAAGGTATGATGGTAAACATTTCCTTGGAAGGAATCGTGATAATAAATATACTACCATATTCAGCTTTAAAAATGAAGGCTCTCCACCACATTTCAGCTCAAAAGATGCTAACCTAACCTCAAAATAATTTAAAGTGTGTTTTTGGTAGTTTAGCGAAATATCGGTCGGATTTGCACCTACGATGACCAGGCACGTACCCAGAATTTGGTTTTGGGAGGGGTCCAAGTGTTTTTTTTTTGGGGGGGGGTTCCAAAGTGTGTCCGGGCATGAAATGTATGTTAAATATCTATAATTACGCCTGAAGTTACACATTTGTCCATAAAACTCTGAGGTTTTGTTTGGGAGGGGGATCCGGACGCCCCTAAATACGTCCCTGACGATGACCTTCTTTTTTGAAATTGATGATTATTTCAAGCTTTACAAGATGGTAATTGTTTTATTTATCTTGGAGTCAAATTCAAATTTTTAGAGAGGTTAGAAAATTTGAAAATTGAATTTTTGTAAAAAAAAAACTAAGACAACAGTTGGTTCGAAAAAAAATATATGTTATGTATTTTTAGTGGTTCTTAACCATGACTTTTTTAGATGTTTTAAAGTGGTAGAACATAACCAAAAATAAGACACGTGGCCGGGCTTCTTACGTAACGCATGCAGTGTCAATACAAGTTCGAAAGTGCCGTTTGTCAGGTCGACTGATCAAGATGTTGGCTTCTTAAGTGAAATGTTCCGCATTCAAGTAGTTTCTCTCTTTCAACATATATTTTATATGTTCATATTTATTATTTAATCATTGCTAGGATGTATATAAATTAGTGATTACTACTGAAAGCTGGGATCTATCTGAATGCACTCCCAGATCACATGGGGAGCGCTTTCATATACAGTCCCTTTATAATGTCTTCAATTTACGCACCCCATGAGTTTCTTTTTCATCATGCATGAACAAAATTATTATTATTATTATTATTATTATTTTTTACTTTTTAGTACGAATTGTTTAAGATCAAGATGTATTTACAAAGTTCTTTTTATTATGACTGTCGCGACCGTGAAAATAAACAGCACAGAGATTGGGATAAAGATAAAGACAAATATAATGTTATATGTACCAAATAACAGGTGGAAGAGAAGGTTAACAGCACTTTTGTGTATGCCCACCGCTAACCGGTGAAACTAGTAAAAAGGTAGAAAGTTATCACCATCTGAAACATCATAGTGATAGGCTCCGACGCCATCCACTGTAAATACAACGACGAAACCAGTATTTTCCAGGTCTAAGCTTGGTGTAGCGGAACCACAAGGAGTGGACGCTTGATCAGTGGACACGTAATGTATTCCGATGAATCGACCTACACCTTGTTTCCAACAACCGGTCGTGTTTACGTATGGAGAACACCGTCGCAGGCCTATGATCCAGACTGTCTGCGCCCAACTGTAAAGCATGGGGGTGGTTCTGTTACAGTATGGGCAGTGATATCGTGGTTTTCTGTAGGTCCCATCATAGCCCTGCATAAAATGATGAATGCTAAGGCGTATGAGGCCATTTTGGGGGACCAGGTTCTACTCATGGCCCACACATTGTTCCCGGATGGTGATGGCATCTACCAAGATGATTTGGCACCCTGTCACGCTGCAAAAACGGTGCAATCATGGTTTGAGGAGCATGACCAGGAGCTATCACACCTCCCCTGGGTCCCACAATCACCAGATCTGAACATCATTGAGCCATTGTGGTCTGTGTTAGAAAGGCGTGTTCGGTCTCATTACCCTCCACCATCATCCCTTAAGGAACTGGAGCATGTTTTGGAGGAAGAATGGTACAACATTCCACACACCACGATTCAGGAGCTGTATACGTCCATTCCACGTCGGATCCAAGCTGTTTTGGACGCAAAAGGAGGCCCCACACCATACTAGGTATGATTTTCACACTTTTTCAAACGTTTTAGATTTTTTGTCCAACCCCT
>JAGDQP010009965.1:21588-57293 GCA_022664845.1 Lepisma saccharinum
ATATATATATATATATATATATATATATATATATATATATATATAACAGGTCTTTCCCGCGAGGTGTACAAGGCGGCCCGATGCGTCCGAAGGATGCTGGACGGCGTGAACCTCAGGGGACGCAGGCCGCGGTAAACGGAAGGCATACACAATGTAGCACTTTTGCGTATGGCTACTGGTATCCGGGGCCTTCTCCCTTCCCCGAGTTGTATTTTTAGTCACTATGGGTTAGCGGAGGCTAGGTAAGGTCAGGTTCTCACAAACAGATCGAAATGTATTTTGAAAGAAACGAGAGTGTAAAGATACATAATTGAACCTGACGTTACCTAACCTACCCTATCCCATGGTCGCTAATTTTATAAAATCTGCGAGAAATGGAAGATAGCAATTATAAACAATAAATTTGAGCTTAGAAAAAAATGTTTTTTTTTAAGACATGAAGCAGAAAAAACCTTAATGTTTAAAAAAAACTGCACTTTCAACAGTCAACGTCAGTGCTTCATGTAGAAGAGGAAGTTTCCTTTAACAGATGGACAAAGTAATTCAAGCGATGTAGTAGTTAGTGACCAGTTCCATAATTTTGGGCAAGTTTTTCTTTCCTCCCCCTTTATAGAGTGAAATATCGGCAGCGGAGTCGTCAGCAGAAAATTGAGAGTCGCTAAGTTTCGAACGTGTAAAAAGTGGTAAAATTGATTACAAAGGAATTGAAAGCCAATTTTTGAGTAAAAATTTGAAAGCTTATAAACGGCCTATATTTCTCCAAAAAGTCTTTAAGGCAAAAAAGTGTCAGAGTATCATACTCTCATTCTGAAGGTTCTGGGTTCGATTCCCAGTCTGGATTTCAAAAAATTTCCTTCAAGGAATTAAGCGCTGTAAATGATCGTGATTGCTCCTGAAAGAGATTTATCCCGTAAAGGGCGAAAAACACAAGACAGAGAGAGAGAGAGGGGGCGAGGGAGAGAGAGACGCAGACTGTGCGTTCGTAAGCGTTAAAATTTCATTTATTTCCATGTCTTGCGCCATTTTTCTTTCCCCCTTTCCTTGTTTTCTCCTCACTCTTTTCGCTCTTTCCGCGCCTTCTTCCATGCTCTCTCTCTCTCTCTGTGTGTGTGTTTGAACAAGATAAGGATGGGATTTCTGTATAACTCTCTCGTGGTTCTCTAAATAGTGGTGAAGGACTAAAGTTTTCTTCCTCCTAATGGAGGAATATACTGGCATATCATGTTTTCGCACATATTTGTACTGTCATGTTGGTTGTCTAAGTATTAGGCGTATAGGCCAACAATTCTCCTGTAGGAAAAGCTACTATTTCTTATAATTCCAACCTCCATTTACTTTTGTAAGTAACTGTACATACTAAACCGTTTTCTCTCTCTGCACATGTGCAAACATCACACAGGAAATGAAATCTGAGGCAACTCTTCCCCAGTTCGACAAAAGAAATCTCGTGATACCTTTCCCGAATTACTGCAAATACTGAGACATTAGCAACGCACTTTCCGAGAATTTATAACAGTGTGGTAAGTTTGTAGGTCACAATAAGGTAAAAACAAAAATGCACTCTCTGACTTTCTGGTAAACGTGTATAATTTGCATGTGTGCTAGATAGATTTGGATCCGAATTACCAAACGTAATTTGTATGCCATAATGAACTCAGTTTTGCATTTAACAGACCGTCGTGAAACTTCAGAAACATCATCTAGGTCTACAAAGGGGGAAAGCTATGGCCGATATGGGAACAAGATAATTACCAGTTTGTTTATTCTACACAAAATCTTATTACGTCATTCATAATGAAAATAATTCCTCTCCTAATTTGCAACCCATCTTTCATCTTCGTCTTGCTATAGGTAGGAAATATTTTCCTAAAGCAGAAGTATTCTAAAGAAGAATAAAAATAGTTTCCGTTTATGTTTTGTCGGAAAGACAATTGCTCTACAAAACGCAGTATATTGAAATCTATGGGAGTCATCCACAATAGAAACAATTCAGTCAAGTTAGTTTTGTTTACCTGTTGTTACATGAGAATAAACTTAAGAGCACTGAATTAGTGCGATTGAAGGTATGACGATCGTTGTCATTCAAATAGGTTTAACTTTTGAAATAAACGACTGTTATCTGACTTCAAAAACCACGACTGTTATCTGACCATACTTAATAGGGCCCTAAAAGCTGATTTTGTTGCACGTTCGAGGGAGTATAGTTAACTATTTGTTGCAGCTTGCACACTCTATACATATACAGCGTAAAGAATCGTGTTCACTTCTGACCAATAAAATCCTTGTCTTGTGCTCCAGAAATCTCAATGACTACCATTTCGTCGTCGATATTAAAACCGCAAGGGCCCAAATTACTTGTGCCTTGATCTGTTGGTAATTTCATCTTTGCTCAAATATCAGTTTCGGAATTATTAAGGCGCAGAGACGTAAGGAATCACAAAGTAGTAAGTTTGAAATTCTGGTTGCCAAAATGAACTAGTTTCAAAATGATTTTTTAAAGCACATGATAGCTTTCTCGTAAAGATTTAATAGGAACTGACGTTTTACTGAGAAGTACCTAAAAGTGATGTCATACTGTGAACAGAAACTCCTACGGATGTTGAATTCTTGGTTTCTGTAAGACTAATCTTTTACAAAGCAATAAACAATAGGCAGTAGTTTAGCATTCTTATCATCAGAGAAAAACTGTTTTGTGAATCCCGCTTATCCTTGTGAACGGACATGAAAGAACTCTTAGACTGTTTTTTTTAGGGGGGGGGGGTGATATTTGGTTAGTACAGGTGCTCTTATGATACTAGTTCTAAACTTTCAGCAAAGTTCTCAGCATACCTTATCTCCTTTTACAATTTAAAGAATCAATCAAGTTCTGTACGTCATGTTAGACATACACTTAATTTTAAGCTGAAGAAAATTTTGAGTGATCCTAATAAGATATTAATCTGACAAGTGAGAAAAACCTTAGTTACTTTCCTATTCATGTATATAGTATTAAGAGTTTGTTATTATTGCTGACTTGAATGTTTGAAGCGTCCGTAAACGGCGGGTGATTCCGCGGATATTCAGAGATCTGTGCGCCTAAAGCCACCTATTATATTTTGTCGTTAAATCATGCATGCTGCATCGTCGAAAAGCTATATTTGCAGTATGGTAGATATGTGTAATAGGATCTTTAATTTTATTCACAAAGCATCTCGTCAGTTGATTGACTATTGGGTAGGCTCTGGTGATAATAACCACAGTTACTTTAATTGATAATTTGTGATTTATGGTGAAATATTCATTTTATTTTACAATAAAACAAAAGTAGATTTTAATTTCGAATTAGGTATCTGTGAATCTCGAAAAGAAGCTGAATTCGATCTATGTGGACGATAACATGTTTTCTTGTTTCGAGACGTATAATCATCTCCAAAAATTTTCCTTCCATAGATTGTCATTACGCTGCACGAATAAGTGATCACGTCACACAATAAGACCAACAACAAATCAAAAATATGAATAGAGCAGGAAAGAAATGGATTTTATATATTTGTGTAAGTTATGTATTTGAAAGAAATGGAAGATACCTTTGCAATGCTAGAACAGGATTTCCTCTAACAGTGTATAAGTTGCATGATGCATGCAGCTATAGAAAGATCCTTATCTCCGTTTTATTCTCCAGTTTCAACGTTCGTTTGTTCACTCCTCTTGCTTTATAATTTAGCTTCTTTTCCTGTTTCCTGTTCATATTTTTATATTTTTTTTATGATCTTCTGTTCCAATACTGATCTTCCTCTGTTTTCGTTCTGCTTTTGTTATGTTATCCCTCCATACATTTACTGAGGTTACCAACTGTACGACTGTAGCATTTACTTTTTCTGTGGATCTTGAAACGATTACGGATTGAGTAGAAGGTATTATATTATGGTAATAAAATCGCCAACATGTTTGTTTTATGGCATATTTGTTAAATGCTTTTTAGTGTCCTCAAGATGTCATGGTTCATAGTGTCTAAGCTGGAGGAGGGTTGTCGAATACATATTCTGAACTTTATAGAGTAGTCAGTGCTGAATATGCTATATTTCTTATATATAATTGGATATTTTTTTCTCTCTCTCTCTCGTTAGAGCAAATTAAGGCTTCAGGATTACAAACAGCTGTGTTTGAATGTGAAGGAACTTGGAAGGTGGCGGATTTAGACTTTGTTATGTAATATCAGAGCATTCGTTTTGTTTCGCATTGAGGAGCCAGAGAATTCTGTGCCCACTTCGTAGAATATCAATTCTCGCGGCTACGAGAAGAACATGTTCTACTTAAAGAAAGTATAACATTAAGAATAGATTTTAACGCCACTTAATATCAATTTTAAAAGAATATTTCAACACTTAATTAAAAAAGTTTTAAAACTAATATTGACGCTATTTCACATAATAATGTAAATAAAAGTTTAAAAATTGTGTGTTGATAACAATCACTAGATTGCGAAACTGTTTTTGAAATCAATTTAATTTTCGTTAAAAATGATTGTTGACAAATATTGCGTTTGCTTTCTACAGGAATTGCGGAATTTTATACGGTATATTCCTTACAGCCTGTATTATGTAAAAGCATTTCCATATGTTCCTTTGCAAGTTCCATTTCTGCGTTCTTAAAGAAGTTTAATATACACTTACATTTTATGATATTTCAAACAGTGTTAAGACCAGTAGCAGCGCAAGGGGGCGGCAAGCTGGGTTCCCGTCCCGGGCCTCAAGTGTCGAGGGGTCCCCGCTGTTCAAAGGTGGAACGATATAGAAAAAACTCGAACAAAATCCTAAACTTCAGTGATAAAAAAACAACTCCAAAACCATCTTGGTAATTCTGAAACGCATAATCATTAGTTCATGTCCGCTCAAATTTGCCTATTTTTGAAACCTTTTTTGAAACCTTGTTATGTATATTTTCAGTCTACAGCAGAAATTGGGCCACACAATTTGTAAATATGGTAGGCAGAGTCATTGTGAGGTATTTCAGCACCCGAGGCATATGCAGAAAATGTCCCCCCTGCCTTTATTGGAATTTTATTTACTTTAATCTTAATATATTGTATAGAGTTGAAAAAGAAACGTAATAATGTGCATACAACCTATCAATTTTTTTATAAATTTTGAGAAAAAAATAATATAGCTCCTGACAAATTTTTATTTCGGTGCTTACCACATTGGAGTTTTTTCTTTTATATATAGTTTTCGACGCCCCCATTTTTGTGCCCCCCGCCCCCAGCTTTGGTATAGAAGACAGATGCCTCACTCTCACTTAGATACTAATGGTAGGTTTTCTAGTTCGGCTACAGTACAATCATATCTTAAATGTAGTTGAGAGCTCTGTCATAGTATTTTTGTAATATATGTACATCGAAAAATCACATTTCCGAAAGTCATGGAAACGCACACACAAAAACTAAGGGAACCACTGATTTTCACTTAATATAAAATTTAGAATAAACACTTTCAGGGTATCCAACATTTTGCTGCAACCTTCTACGTAGAACCTCCCCAAATGTGAGAAAACGCCTTTCGCATGTAAACACTTGGCGATGATGCGTATAGAATCCGCACCTTTTGTAAATGATAGAGGAGAAGTGAAGGACTGGTTAACAGTAATAACAACGATGTACTGAAATAGGGTGGAGTGGGAGCGGGTGTGCAAGAGTGATGGATTAAGGAATGGGGTGAAAATGGGCCCCACGCTCTGACTTCTAAGGTGCAAAAGATCATATCATTTCTTTCATGAGTTCTTACCTCCAACCAGGGATCCTTTCTGTAGTGATAATTGCACTCCGGATTTTTCCGGAGCTCTTAAGAACAAATTGGAAAATTTTCTACAATTTAGTAATGGGTAACATGTCATTACAAAAAGTATAAAAGATATATTTTCCTAGACGTACGCGCACAGCGTACATAAAATATTACTACAGCAGGCACGAATCAGATGTCCATTTCGATACGGGTTCTTCTGGGGGGAAAAAGAAATGAAAATCAAGATATTGGCATTGTTGAGCTCGCTTTATCACTTTCGAACACATAAGTAAGATTTTGCGATTCCAAAAGTCTACAGATTCATTTGTATTTCGTGAGAAAGTAAAAGACAGAAACTTAATTAGCAGTAAAAGATGCACTTTTTTTATAATTATTAACTGTACTACCTTCTCCAAATATGTTTAAGATACCTGCAAATTTTACCGAGCGTTTAAAAATTAGAAGTGTATAACTTCTAATTTATCTATCGTAGTGATCAATCACCGAAATCACACAACAAACGGTGTTAACAAATAATAAGTGGTGGTCGCCTCGGGACACTGAAAAGTGTTTAATTAACACAGTCAGTTTTTGCAATGTACCAAATTCACTATTTATGTAAAGGTGGAAATTCCCAGGTCCTACAAATACTTCCCCGAAACCTTATTTTCTTCCTACTTTCTAGGGGCTAAACTTGCTATGCCTAACAGTTTGCTGAACGATATAAAATAATTTCAAACATAAAATAAAATTGAAATCATCATAATTTTCAAATTAAATTAATGGAATCTGAACTCAGAACACAGTACAAAAATTTTAACAGTGACTTCTTAGTAACGCCGGACACTAATGTATATGCAACATCGTTGAATAGTCAGGATCATCAAATGTTCTGTTCTGCATTATCCCAGCATCATCCATTCGGCTTGAGCCAAAGTTATCTAAAGACCTTTCAAAAATTAAAATTCAGATTCGCTCTTAGAGCCCTTGGTTATCAGCTTCATTTTTTTAAAATATATTAAAAACTAATGAACAAATCAGAATCAACAAGCGCATTTTAGAAAATGGGTTGGATAATCCTTCAGAATATTATATGAAATCAAGTAATACATAATTTGTTATTGATGAGAAATTTGAATGCCGGCTTAAGATAGTGTGACCTTCAAATATGTCGGCTAAATGAACTAGCTTCAAAATTCGAAACAGTTCATTTCATTAATTTTAATGTTAGATGAAATGCTTTTAAAATTTCAGAGATTTTCTTGATTTGTTCGGTATATTTAAAAACTAAATTTTAAACACATTTCTGAAGAACGTATATCCTACGATTGGCTTACTCGTGCTTTATTAAACTTTGTATATAAATGCGTGTGTATGTGTGTGGGTGTGTGAAATGGAGAGAGAGAGAGAGAGAGAGCGTTCTTTTTCATTAACTTTTTAGAGGAATTGCTTCGACTTCTTAAAACAGAGTACGTTCACAAGAAATAAAACTTACATAATGGTACAATAAAAGCATTCGCGTTTTTTTTATATTAGGTGTTTTCACATCGTATGTTTGGTGCGTATAGCGTATTTGTGATTACATACATTGAAATAATTATGGTTGAGGAAATGTAACGGGAGAATCCCAAATAGCTTCTTATGGAATATATGCAGTGAAAAGCATAAAAATATACATAAAAATATGAGAATGGAATATTATTGTGGTATAAGATCTAAAATCCTGCGGGACAAGTGCCCCCCCCCCCCACCTAGCTCCTCCCTGCCGACGCCCTTGTACATGATATAACTTTAATCTTTTATTTCTAAACATATCAATCAATTACGCTTCACAAAATTTAATCATAGTTTGCGCAAGATTTTGTCCACTGTCGATAACCAGCATTAAGAAATAAGAGTCAAGGGATATCTTGACAGACGGATTCTGCCAGGATATTCAGTTTAGGAGCGTATGAAGACAAATTTAAAAGTAGAATTTTGTAAGGTGTGTACTGATTTTTGGCAGTAAATATTTTATAAAAGTTGTGGTGGGGGGGACACAAGAAATTGCGAAAATAAAGGATGCATCAGAATACGTGAAAAATACAAAAAGTCAAGGACAGTACCGATTTAATCGAGGCACCTGGGAACCCTATCCTAGAAGGGAAAGTGGGTCGAAATTTTGTACCTCCTACACTACAGAAGTGCCTTGGTTAGTTTACGTTCTATAGTTTTCGTTACTTTACAATTTAGCTATACATTTCCGCCAAGATTTTCAGTTTTGGGGATGTAAAATCATTATTAGGAGGGTGTAAGTCTAGTTTTGCACGGATTCTATCGATTTTTGCCCGTAAAATTTTTAAAGGGGTGGTGCGCTCGAGAATTTTTGTTGGCTGCCACCCCTACAGGAAGGTCTGGCAGAATTTAGTTGGGTTCAGGGGGAAAAATATATTTCGATAAAGCTGCAAATCTCTCATTGTTAAAAGAAGAAAATTGTGGGGGGAAAGCAAAACAAATAAGAAAATTGTCCTTAAATAGTGTTAGGAGTAAAATTACGTGAAAAAAAGATCAACGTGTTAAATTGTATCTTTACATCTATCAATTTTTCTTCAGACGTAAATGTGATATTAAATTGTCTATATTCATACTTTCAAACACATTTTTATCGAAAATGAATGGCTTTTGACTTTGTGTTCAATAACGAACGGATATTGCTGATACATCTGGTAAATGGCTTTTACATCTTCAGGAACTTCGTTTGTTAAATACGTATATATTACATATAGTTAAAGCTTTCATCTTCCTGTCATGGTACCTTCATTATGGCAATTAGTAATTTCTTTCCACAGTAGTACTTGTTTATTTTTTCGACTTGTTAATATAACTTTGTTCATAAAGATTGGAAGAAACGTAGAATATTAATATATATATATATTAATATTTTTAACACAAATCTTTATTCATTCCATAGGCTCAAAAATGCAGGCAAATAGAAATGCAGTGATGCAATAGTTACAAACAAATTAACGTTTTTATAAAACAATGCATTTGCGTACTCTTGAAGGACTATGCCTCTAAGAGTACGCAGTGTGTCCTCCAAGAGTACGCATTAGCTATATGCTAATAATACTGTTACAATGAAAACGACCTTTCACAATTCAAACAACATTATGACGAAAACATGAAAAAACGTGCAAAGTTGTTTTCAAGTGCAACATCAAAAGTATAGAAATTCTTTATAATGAGAGAAACCAAGGGATAGCCTACAGTTAGCCTAACTAACTAACTAACTCTATGGCTTATGGAACTCGCAAGTTCATCGCCGCAGTAACAAACGTTCGCCATTGGATTCTATCCTGGGCAGTATCAAGCCAGTTTTCATCACGAACAGCTACTTCTCCAAGATCTCTTCTAATATTGTCCTCCCAACGACGTCTCGGTCTTCCCAATGGCCTCTTTCCATCGGGCCTTCCAACCAGGATAGAATATAATCTGCGTTTTTCCCCCATCCGAGCTACATGCCCTACCCACCTTAGTCGTCTCGATTTCATTATTTTTACAACATCTGGTGAATCGTACAGTTCGTGGAGTTCTTCATTATGCAGTCTAGACCTACAAAATGAAATTATAAAATAAAACTGAAAATTGCCGTGTGATGCAAAAATAAGCCTACTGTTTAAAAGTTGAACAGGATAATATATGCGCAAGGAAAAATAATAGAAACATTAAAATGAAATTATTAGACCTACCCCTTAGACATTACATTGTTATGATCAATAGCATCTGTCACACTTAAAAACACCGAGGCCCTCATAATTTGAACAGGCCTCATGCTACCACTTCTTGCAGGCGTGACATTGTACCCAGTCCTCGGTGCTTGGTTCCGTGTACGCCTCATCACATCCGGGGCAGAAATAGTTCTCCGCGGATGATGTTGGTTGGTCTGTACAAACACGACATCTTCCTCCTTCAGCGTTGGCAGCAACTTGATCCTTAGTTCAATTCCTCGTGGAAGTTAGTTCTCTGGTTGCCGCAAGTTTATTCTTGAATGGGGACGACGTCATAATCTCTGACTTCTTGGCTGCTCTTTTTCGTCTCTGTACACTTGAGTGTTTAGGAAGGGGAAAACATGCTGAAGGAGGTACGCGTACTGCTATTGGTTCATCCTGAACATCTGCTGTTGTTGTATCATTCTCCTCGCTATCAGCAGAGGCCAGTTGTTGGCCGGTCACTGCAGAAGGTTGGAAGTCTACACCGGTGATTCACATCATACCTAGGCCTATCTACTTTCTCGGGCCGTGCGAATCAACGATGCTGCACACCGTAAGGATTTCTATTGCAGGAAGCTACTCATTTGGCCTCAGAAATTAACACCGCAGCGTTGGTTTCCGGTTTCAGGGAGGTCTAGGCCCCTGATTGTACTAATTAAAACAAAGAAACTGTCTGTTTTTCTTACCTCTTTTAGTAGTTTCCGAAGGATGGATTCGTTGATGCCAAGAGACGCAGCGATGCTTCTTTTACTTTCTCCAGCTTCTAACCGTGTCCTACATTCATTCATCACGCCTTCCGTAAACACAAGGGTCCGGCTCGACTTTCTTTTGTAGTACGACATTATTTATTTTAGAATAAACAAAAATAACGACATACTGTACAAACTGATTGACGGACAACAATTTTAAGACAGCAAAAGTTTGCATATATTAATCTATACAAATGAGTGTTAATTACCTTCCATTTTTTAAATGGGACTAGTTGTACGGTTTCTAATGCAGCTGAAGAAAGATTTTTTTAGGACACTGTATAACTGACAACCGAATTCGAAAAGAATTGAACAAGGTGTTTTACTCGGATAGTCAAATTCAATTTTATAAATAGTCCTCCAAGAGTACGCACCACCGGTCCCTAAGACTGCGCGCGTACTCTTGAAGGAAACAAAACGCGTACTCTTAGAGGAATTACACACATTTAACAATTCTACCATCAGGGTTCAGTAGTTTGCAGACATGATAATCTAATCCACCATATTTCTAAATTGAGATTTATTACCTAACACATGACAATAACTTTAGAAATATAATCTATCTGTATTCCACTACACACACTAATTAGTGGGAACTCAATTATTACACTGAAGGTGTCGAAATTATTTACTTATCAATAAAACGTAGTGAACAGACGCTGTCAGCAAACAACTTGCATACAACCACCTCTCACACAACGACGTTTTTTCCGGAATACCAATAAATATCGTGCAGCGTTGCCAGATCCGGGATATGGCTGTTCGTACTTTTAGAGGCCGCGCGCTCTTAGAGGAACTTCCCTTATATATATATATATATATAATATGCAAGAACTATCAGTTTTATGGTAACCATGTGGGTACAAAATACGTAATTTCTGGACGTGTGACTCATTCTTCTCGATAAAAGAAGCAAAGTTCGGAAATGAGAGAATAACAGAAATAGCAAGAAAGTTTCAACTTGGGCAGTGATACCAACTCACTTTATTTGTAGCCAGATTAAGGTCACTTATTCTATCAGCAATTTTCAATAGATAAAAAGCATTTCGAGTGAGTTTTAAGAGATGCTAGCCACTAGTTCTGTATCTTATTTTATTTTGATATCTATGACATAAGATTATGCGAATAGAATGAAAGTTTAGAAGACGCACGAATGAAATTACCATTAGGAAAAATTCGTATTAGTGCAGACTCCTGCTAGTTAAAATTTGATTATTGATTTGATTTGATTATTGATATCTCATTGATTTTTTAAATATATCTTTAACATACTAGGAAACCTCGCGCAAGTTTTCTAGTATTTCTCGAAAGCATTACTGGCTAGCTACTTTACCTATAATGGTAGACCTATTTCTTTGTAGGAGTGCGTTGTTGTGTTGTTGCTATTATGATCCATAATCGACTCTTACACTGGTTTCTCATTTGCAAGTGCTATGTAGTTTGTCTGAATCTTATACACAGTGCTCTAGTCCCAGAATGTTCTCAGAGTATACACACACTGTGAATCTTTTAGTTTATGAATTTATAATCAGATACCAGAGCAAGATTAAGAAGGGGTCTAAAGGGGCTACGCTGAAGTAAATAAATAATTGCAAGGAAACGGAATAGATAACAAGAGCCCTAACCGAGTCTGTAACCCAGGACCCCTAAAAGACCTAATGCAATACTGTCGGATACTACACCGCAAAATATTGCTCCATTTATTCAACACTTTTCGCTGTTCCAGTACGACCACCACTTTCTTGTGTTAACACAATAAACAGTGTTGATTTAGGCGATTCAACAGAATAGATGTGTTGTCAATGTTGATTCAACAGAATACAGGGTATCATACAAGCATGATCACTGTGTTGAATCACTGAAATCAAAATCTTGTTGTGTTCGTTTAACTTTTTTTAATCGTGTTTCCATTAAATAGTGATTAAATCATTTAATTTCTACAATTAATCTTTGATTATATGCCAGTAAGGCAATTACAACGAATTAATTCGTAATTTCTTACGTTGAGATAAAGAGAAACAAGAAGAATATTAGATTTTTGCATAGTCACTTCACTTAACAATCAGGTCAACTCCTGAAGTTAATAGTGCAGTCCCTTAGACCTAAAATTTTATAGTATGGGGACAGGTTGGACAAAAGCACCATAATTTTTTCATGTGTTCCGTATTGCTATCACTTTTGATTTTTGGTAGGATCCACGTGAACAAGACAATGGTTCGTGAGTTATGAATTATATTCTAAGTGGGCGTGTCCGCCAACGGAGCGCACAGATGTTAAATACTGCCGTAATTCAAATAACAATACCTGAGAGTACTACCGAGTAATTTTATGCTATTTAAGTGTCCCTTATGTGTTATGTAAGTCATGTGAATAAAAATGAGTTGAGTGTGTATATATACATACATGTGTGTGTGTGTATATGTGTCATTGTTTTTTGTACATCATACTTCTATCGTTTTCAAGAAACCTAATGTCACCTTTACATTCTGTATTTTTCAGTTCTGACCGTCTGTAGATAAAGACTTGGATTGGAAAGCCTGCGTTATTTGTCAACAACAAACTACCGAAAGGCAAAAATGTCCCTTGAACGTAGTAGGACCTGCAGATAAATCCCAAAACTATAAGAGTTTTCTAGGCACAGTAAGTGAATTTCGCAAATTGAACAGACTTCTCTGCCTCTCTACTTCGAAGAAGACATAAGTGTTGAAGATTTAATCAAGAATCAAGCTAGTTGGCATAAATCCTGCCATGGGAAATTCAACAAATGTAAGCTTGCACAGAAAAAAATAAACTTAGAAGAAACAGGGATATCCAGCGAAGGTGCAGAAGCTAAGCGATGTAGGGTTCGCCTGTCACAGACAAAGAAGATCTGCACCTTTTGCACTGGAAGTGAGGGTGACCTTCATGAGTTCATGACGCTGACGGCTGATAATAATATCAGGCACATGGCCACAGACTTACAGGATACTGCTGTTTTAGCGAGAATATCTGCTGAAGATGTAGCGATAGATGGCATGTACCACCTGAACTGCCTTACAAAATTCCGGAGCACTCATTAGAAAAAGAAGAAGAACGAATGACGGTAAAATGGAAGAAAAGAAGATAGAGAGAGGCGCGGGCTTTCATTGAACTATCAAACTTTATAGAAAACTCAGTAGCAGAAGATGTTTTCTGCTTCAAACTGTCTGAGTTGTGTCACAAGTATGAAGATCGTTTTATGGAACTTGGAGTTCAGAAGGAGATCAACAAAGTTCGGTTCAAGGAAAAGGTTCTTAGCTACTTTCCGCAGGGTTAAGTGAAGAGTGATGAAAAGCATAATGTGCTTATTCTGGACTAGAGCATGAAAAAAATGTTAAAACATGCTTTCGTAGATTATGAAGGAGATGCAGCAATATTAGCTAAAGCTGCAAATATCATTCGGGAAGACATATTTGGATCTGATGGATTTCATTTCGTTGGCAATTTCCCATCAAACTGTCAAAATAACTCTGTACCAACGACACTGAAAATTCTTGTTTCAATGATATTGAATGGATATGCCATCAACAGACAAGAATCGCACGAATCCCAGGAAACTCTTACTACGTATTTCCCAAACAATCATGGGAAATTGCAGGAAAACAACAAAATCTGTGGAGAAATCTCGCTATTCTTTGTCCTCTGAACCGCCACTTCCGGTATACATAGGGCTGAATGTGCACACTCTTACACGATCAAGAAAATTGATAACTCAACTACGCCACTTGGGAATTTGCGTCAGTTATCGCCGTGTCTTTCAGGTGGAGTATCAGCTAGCAACTGCAGTTTGCCAGAAAGCACTGAGTGAAGGAGTAGTGTGTCCATCTATGCTTCGCAATCAGCTTTTCACAGTTGGTGCAATAGATAATCTAGATCATAACCCTACAAGTACCACTGCCAAGGGTTCTTTCCATGGCACTGGGATCAGCATCTTTCAAGCACCATAAACTTCAAACTCAGGGCAAACCAGAGAAACTCTCACTCTTCCTGCGGAGACGGAGGGAAAGAACCTATCTTTGCCTAACAGCTATGCCACTGTACCAGCAGTAGCTTTGAAAGTATCCACAGTTGAGGTGCCAAAAATCAACATGACAAAGGTAGTTGTGGGAGATATGGTTGAAGCAATGACGTATGAGAATTTGTGGATTCAATCATCTCTCGAACTGATTAATAAAGATAAGCTGGAAAAGGGAGATAGTCTGTCATGGTCAGCCTACCACGCTTCGAATCAGACAGAGCCATAAAATGAAGAGCCTGCTCTTTCACAGCTTCTGCCTCTCTTCTATGAGAATGTAGCATCAGCGGCCATGATCAAGCATGGTATGGATGTTGTGCGTCAGTCAACACAGTTCTTGAATTCCATGCAGATACCAATAGTTGCAATGGATGCCTCCCTTGTTTGCGTTGGCAAAGAATATACAGTGGTAATATCCCACAACACACGGAGAAGACAAATTTGTAGTGATATTCGGTGGCCTCCACATAAAGTTAGCTGTATGGAAAACCATTGGCAAGTACCTCGAAGGCTCCGGGTGGGCAAACGCTCTGACACAAGAACAGTCGATTTATTTTTCAGGTGCTCATATATCAACAGGATGAGACATGCACACCAGGTATGTGCTGTTGTTCTGAAGAAGCTCCAGAGAGATGCTTTTCTTTCATCACAGTCCACAGACACTGAGAATCCAGAAGAAACATGGAGACGGTAAATGATTTGTAGGAGCCCAAAATTCCAGTATTGGGATATCTTCAGGCTTGAACTCATTGGTCTTCTCCTGGTTAGACTCTTGCCCCACCTATCTCCTGCACTTCACCCAAGATGAGAGAATGAAAAACCACCATCGGTTCACCCTGTCCAAAAACTTTAGGGCGAAAACCTGCTTGCTGCTGGAACCACCAATCAAATGAAAGTACATGTTCTAACAATCGTTTATAACTGGCGTTTTTCTGGGTAAAGAAGAAAAGAAATCGTTTTGGGACATTGTTAATGGAGGATTGCATTGAATTCATGGTTGAGGGGAAAGGAGAAAGAATAAAAAAGGTGGATAGAACTTCTGGAGGTAAATGAAATGTTAAGGCATAGAAGAAAGCGAAGCATCCGGTTGAATGGAGAGGGCTTAATGTTCCTTGAAGAGCCTGTTGCTTTCGAAATAACTTATTATTATTATTTCTTGTGGATTTAAATAGAAAAAATCTTGTACTTCAAATGGGAATACGAGTTCAAAATGTTCTTATAATAGTCGATAAAAAATGTCATTCTATGGGTGTGTTTTGTCTTTATTTCGAACCCTATATTTAATGTAATGCAATCCAGGAATGATCTGAATAAAAGATCATTGGCATCTCTCACGGCTTTCCCAGTCATGAGCCACCGTTGATTTAAACCATTCTAATTGTATTGTAAAAGCTGAACAGCAAAAGTTTTTAACACCAAAATAAATGTGAACCTCATTAGCGATATGACACAAATAAGCTTAGAATCACATTTTATCCCTTTTCCTAGATTATTTTCTAGAAAGATTTTGCTCCTCTTCTGGGTACAGAGTTAAGAAGCACGTGCGCAGCATCTAGGATTGGGCATGGTGATGCAATCCAGATGTAATCTACTGCGAGACAGTGGCGGCTCGTGGTCAAAATCGTAAGTGAAGTGCATCCAAATCATTAATATACCCATTCTCTATTCATCCCGAATTTCCTGGACTGACTGGTTTACCCGTAATGCCGCTTATCGTCATATTAAATGTTGATAAATATTTGTAGAGAAATTAACTGCTAAAAGTTGGGACCCACTATAAATGTGTAAATATAGTTGAAGATATGACAAATTTCGCCGACGACTGAGCGTGGGAACAACAAACACGCCCAAGAAAAATGCAGTACTTTGCTAAATTTCATTTACAAGAAGTCATTCGGCAGTGGCAAAGCTAATGATTTTGTACTAGTACTAGTACTAAGAGAGTACTAAACAACTGCCTAACTTAAAATTTTCAAATCGAACATTCCACCTTTTAAATATGAAGTGGGAAGAACGGAATAAACTAAAACACCAGTTGCATGAGCTATCGCAGCGTAGGGATTTAAACTGAGGCTCTGTCCTCCTTTTCAGAGTACTATACTCATCGACGTAACGTTGTATTATTATAATTTGTGGTTTGATACGCACATTTCCAATGCCGATATTAGACGGATTCAAATGAATGTACAGTGCATTAGTGAGAGGGACCGAACAGCCGTTACTCAGTTGGTAGAGCGTCGGTTTAGCAATCGAGAGGTCTTGGGATGGTTCCCAGCGACTGCCATCCTGGTTAATGTGTTTCGTAAGCCATACTAAACAAATGAAGGGATTGTAGTATACTTCCAAACTTGGGATGGTAGCTACTGAACGAAAGTTGCCTAAATGCCATGCAAAGACAAAATCAGTGATGAAAATGATATCCCGTGGAAATGCAAATGGAAAGAATAACTAGGCTTATATTCTAGGTCTTGTAAATGTGGAAAAGTGATAGCTTTCTCAACCCAAAAATCATTTGCATAAAGACACAACCAGCATTGAAGAACCTTTATACATGCTGAGTGCTGAAAGTTTAATATTACTATTAGAGGAAGGCAATGGATAGAGAGAAAAAATACGAATGAAATTAAATGTGGCCTGTTTAAAATATTCTTCGTGACATTTTCCGTTTTTAGGCTCACCAAAATTCAACTTATTTTCTGCTTCAAAATTTATTATTCGAACAATACACACAGTGATTTTTCAGATACAGTGCACAATTTTATAGTAATGTTTGAAGTTTAGTTTAATTTACATTTAAATTACTGGCCTCTAAGGCCTAAGCTCGTCATACGTCTGAAGAATGGTGTCCCTTCGCGAACATTTTATTACACCTAAAGCGAGAGCCGAGCTGGCGTTCCTTAGTTGCTATCCCATTGAAAAACACCTGCTTTCAAACCCACCAATAGGACATCTTGGCTAATGTTTTCCAGTTTTCGCGTTCTCGCACCGGCTTGATGCTGGGACAGTTCCTTCTTTTCTTCTACTTTCCCCATCCTGGCCTAATGTAAGCAAAACATGACTAAAGGCTATAAATAAAATTCAATTCAAATACACTCGTAACGAGATTGATACTGACTTTTAGGTGATGGTTTTGAAATCTTTAAACGAATAAAAAATCCCGTGCCTCTAGAATATTTATTCTTGCTACAAAAACAAACAAACAAAAAAAAAAACGATCAAGGCAATTAGAGCGTGACCTGTTCAATTAAATTAAGTTGATTTTTTCCTTAAGATACAGAGACTATTATATTAGGCCTAATGTGTTAAAATCATACAAAATTACTTTGCTGCTCAAATCAGGAACTCCCAAAATGATATTTATTAACAGAAGTTATAAATGAGCTTACAAACTTATAAAGACAGTATAATATATATATTTCAAATTAATTTGTTGTATCTAGCATTGTGCGCCTAGATTAACTCACTTGGCACTAGGTCTATTACAGCTCTGACGTACTTATTCAAGGATATTTGTCTATAAAAAGGCCATGTCAAAATCATCATTCCCTTTCACTATACATACATGAACAAAAGACGAACAATTGTACAGATACACATGGTGCTGAGACAGTGGGGACAAATTTACTTTACTTGCACACTGAACAGCCGAAACTCGGAAGAGAAGTAACTTCGTTGAAAGCAGATTGCAGGTTCTCTTCCGCTATCCTCAACGCTATCTCGCGCTGGCCAGTATAGCCTGCAGCGTCTAGGTTGTCATGGCAACCAGAAGTTCATCGTCCCGTCAACGGAAAGATATTCACCGCGGTAAAATTGTCCCCGCCATAGATAGCACATATAGCTAGATTTTTTCGAAGGTGTATAAAAGTAACGTTTTCAACTTCGTAAGAATACGGTGCCTTCCAGCGCTAGAATATTTACTTATGTTGCATACGAAATTGGAAACAGTTTATTTGTTTTTTCTGCTGGAATTTTGTTACGCTACTTCATTTTCTTTCAGACACAATTTTTGTTTATTTAGTCAATGAAAGAACAAAATAATAGGTGAAGTACAGCTTCACTAACTTCACCCGAAAAACCGCCACTGCTGCGAGATGTCTTTGAGCAAGTCTGGGAGTAGCAGTTAACAGCAAGGTAGGTTAGTACGCTGAGGAGTATCGTCAATAACTTGCGAAACTGGAAGTGCATTCTTTTTGTCTCTCGATGGCACAAATAATTATTTTGTTTCTGTTGATATCAAAGGTAAGTTAGTTATGTTTACTGTAGCATATCTTTGAACACCACTGTTTGTTTGCATTTTGGTTCTTTGTTTAGCTTGTGGTGCATTGAACAGACGCCCTACCTATTGCCATAATGCTTCGAGTTACCTTATGTCAATGTGGTAATTCAAACGGGGAAAGGGAGGAATTTTCCAAGCACCTCTAGATACTTCCCCGGAGCCTCATTACCTGTGTGCTTTCTAGTGGGAGAAACTTGGTTATAGTTTGATTAATTATATGTAGGGTTACCAACCAGCCGTATTCTACCGGTCTGGCCGGAAATTTTAGTATTTTTTTTCTATTGGGCTGGTGACCGGTACCAAGCTTTCACGGGCACTATTGCGATCGGTAATTTTCTGAACATTAATTGACCGTCTTGCGCGTAGCTTTCACAGAGATTTTGCGGCTACCTATTGAAAAAAAAAAAAAAAATCTCGGAGTCATGAAAATAGCTATTTTCATAATAGAACACCTTCCCTTAATTTTATCGTTTATTCTGTTTTCGCTCATTAACGAGATACAATTAACGTACTTTGTCTAGCGTATAGTACTTTTTTTAAATTTACATCTAGAACAACAGCACGTCATATAAAATATCCCTACAGATAGTGTTTTTATATAACTGTCAGAACTGAAATACTAAACGATGCTGGAGAAGGATAGCGCATTAAACATTTCTTAACTTCTTTCGTAAAAACTTACTAATTTCCTTTTTTTATTATTCAGGGGTGGGGATGTCGAGCCGGTATTTCACCGGTAGGGCTAAAATTTGTACCAATTTTGTGATTAAAATCTGTGGCCGATACAGAAGTCTCACCGACCTTACATATGACCGCTATTTTATTTATGGATTATGATAATCTCTGAAAGAGACGATAGTCAGATCCAGGGGCGGACTGGGTATACTAGGGCCTAGGCCGCGGTTACCAAGGAGGGCCCTCAGATTATTACACCAATTTCTAAAATAGCGTAAAATGAACATCTGCGATGAGCCATCGCATTACGCAGTTGTAAATTCGTTGTTACTTGGTAGTTTTTGCAAGCTATGATTTATCATTGGTTTTAGGCCCTACTCTAAAACGTCGTGCATTGTCTTCTGATTAGCAATTACGTTATTTTGCGTCTACTGTAGTAATTAGCTACACCATTATTTTCAATCTCGTACTTTATTGGCATTATCGCCTACTGGACATGATTGTGATAGAACACTTTTATTCCAGAGCTGGATAGAATTATGGTATTTATGCTGGCGAAAAAAAATTCCATGTCAACACTGTAGCCTAAGCTCCAGCGAATAGTTCCAAAAACGAAGCATGTTTTCTGTTCTAAATGAACTTGATATTTGGACTAGGCAAAAGTAAATACATTTGTAAAAATTAGCTGTTTTTCCATTTTGAGTTATCAAATACAGACCTACAAGATGTGTTAACATTCATAAAGGACCCATCAATCTGTGATTAAATATGGGCCCAGCTACAATCCAGGCCCTAGTCTTCAACGATGAAAGGGCTCCAACTACCCAACATAATGATAAAAGGGCCCAGGACCCCAACTGCCCAACATAATGAAAAAAAGGCCCAGGGCCCCAACTGTTCAATGGAATGAAAGAAGGGTCCCAACTGCACGATATAATGAAAGAAGGCCCAAGGCCCCAGACACAAACTAAATCACAGTTTCCAATAATAAAAGACCGTAGTGAAAGATGGGCCTAGCCACAAATCCAGTAACAAAAGGGCCCTATCGAAAAAGTTAACTTACTGATGGAAGGATGGAAGAGAGGTGTGTGTTGGCAGCATAATAACCAGCCATCTACCGAATTATTTAGCTGTCTTCTGTTTTAGCTTTTTTCTCTTTCCTTCTTTATTGTTTTCATTATTCTTTTTTCGAGAGGGCCTAGCGGCCCTGGTCAGATCTGGAATCCGAGTTTCCAGTTCAGATTTGCCACTCACCCTTTTCCCGGTCTGTTGGATGTTTTATTTTTATTTGTCCTGTTCTATTTGAGAAAAAGAAGCGGATTAATTTCTTTGCTATCATTCTGCACAAATTATGTTAAGTACTTCCCCATTTTTTATCAAATTTTCTGGTAATATTTTTTTAGGTAGGCTCTAATTATTTTCTTTGAGTTGTTGGTATTGTGGTTTACTTGATATTATATTTTCTCTGGGAAAATATATCATATTAATCAGTTGCGTCAAGTTTTGAGCTGTTCAAGTTGAGGTTTACAATATTACAGTGGGAAGTGGGGTTTTAGGTATTGTTCACCAATCCTGGTTTTCGGTTACGTCTTTTTTATGGACAAGAAGTTGCACTTCTACTCTTCTGTGCTTTTTTTAGGTCTGTTTCTATACCCTGTGGTTTATGCAACCCCTCATAGCTAGTTAGCTGTGCCGGTAATTCTATTTCCCATAGTTGGCAGCCCTAATTATATGAAATCATTCAGAAAATAAAATAAAATAAATTTGAAATAATCATAATATTCAAACTAGTGAAACGGAATCTAAACTCATCAGAAGGCAGTTTTCTTTCTCTTTCTTGTTTTAATAGTAGTGACTTCTCAGTATCGTCGGACTATCGCATGTCCAACATCTTTGAATAGTCAAGATCTCTGATGTCTTGCTGTCCGGCATAGGCCCATTAGATTTCGTTGTTTATTTATTACACTAAAAACATAATCTAGTGTCATTAATGAACAATTAGACAAATTGGTGATATTGACAGAGAGGTCTCTCACAGACTTCGAAGACTTTCAATAAATCAGGTAAATTAAAAGGGGTGGGTAATGACACTTCATTCAAACGATGTACTTAATTGAATTTTTATTTTAATACCTTTAGGCAACTATGGCTCAGGCCGTATGGATGATGATGGGATGAATTGGTGGAATGAAGAAAGTGGGAGGAAACGGGAGAACTACGAGAGCCCACACGGCATGAGCAGGGATCGATCCGACGACCTCTAGCACCAGAGGTGAGCGCTCTACCAACTGAGCCACCGCGGATTCGAGATAGGGAGCCTAGCATGGTCTAAATCGACCTTTTGTATGAAAACTATGCATATTTTTTTTTAACAGACGGCCGTTCAAAAGAAGTGATATCTGTATAAAAACCCTTTCGGGGTAATGGAAAGAGTGACGCAAGAATGCTATTCACAAAAGAAGTGATATCCATTTTGCGAGTGATTTTCTTTGCGTCACTATGGAAGAAGTGAAGATACTAACTCACTTAATTTTATTACAAAGGAAACAATTCCGCCATAGTGACGCAAAGGAAACCACTCGCAAAATGGATATCACTTATTTTGTGAGTAGAATTCTTTCGTCACTCTTTCCTATACCCCGAAACGCTTTTTATACCTTGATAGATAACTTACGTGCAGAATTTCATGTCAAAGAATGAGATTTCTAAACCAAGTGGGGTGAGAAGCTGTAGTAGTTTTATTGATTAGATGTATTGTGAATTTCCATGGCACAAAGCAGATGATTCTTACGACTTTACAGATGACTAGTGTTAGAAGTAAACCGAGTGTTGAAACATTGGCTAACATGTTATTCATTAACGTCAATGCTCTATCGGTAGATAACGCTACAACACTTTTATGATTATTAAAACTTTCTTGTAACAATAGGCGCTGTAGAATTCTCAGGTTTGGTCTATTAGATAAGGTTTTGGCTCAAATTTGATTCATTATATAAATAATTCAAAGGTTCATTGATTTTGAGCAATAAATGTTTATCTGAAATCTCATTAGAGATTTGGTAAAGTAACTGATCTTAAACTTCTCTTTGATGATACAAACATGATGATAGATTATTCTTATGGCATGAGCTTATTGAAAAAAGAGCGTTGTAATTTTTGAAAATGCATAAAATTGATCCCCAGTTCAAAATTATTTCTTAAAACTGATACAAGAGTTTTTATCTGTGCACCGAGAAACAGTTCTCTTGGAAATAAGAAGTCAGCATTCTCATTTAATTGAAAATGAGAACATGCAGCATTAAAAATAAGATCACTGTTCTTATGTCTGAACCGGTATCTTTCCATTTTCAATTAAATGAATAATGCTGATATCTCATTTCTAAGAAACTTGTTTCTCGGTAAGCAGATAAGAACATTTTTCCTCAGTTTTTACAAAAACATTTTTTACAATGCTTTATTTAATTTCATGTTTCGTTTTTTTTTTTTTAATGTGGTGAACAAACAAATTCGATAATGCCAAACAAACGTACGAAATGTACTACATTATGAATGGACTAAAACAGTATAAGACCCAAGGCCTAAAATTCAACGAAATCACAGCTCCACACCGGTAAAAATTTTATATAGTATAGAAAAACTAGTTTAGTCAGCATTTGTTTTGACATATAATCAGTGTTCTGTCCAGAACATCATGTTTACCTGCGACCAAAAAAATATCATTATTATTATGTAGGAAAATTTTGGCATTCAGAACAAACAAAATTAAAGGTACATTAGGATACATATTTAATTGTATTGTATTAAACCATAAAATACAGGAAACAAACCGGTAAGAAAAATAGTCCCACTGGAAGAAAAAAGTCACTTTTTCTTACATAAGAATTTCACTGTCATTTTTCCGTGATCATCACGCTGTCTCAGTCTGTTTTCTGCCGAGGCAAATACACCGTTATACCACGGCTGTTCCATTGACTTCCTACCAACTTCAAAACGCCTTTCCTTTCTGGCCAGCCATTTCATAACAGCAGGGGTTGGGCTAAAATATTTCCTGGGATATATTTCCCAGGTTAATATTTCCTGGGTTATGATTGGTTGTTGAGTCTACGGTGCTTCGGATAAATTTTTGGCGGTTATTGATGTATGTTACCTTTGGTAGTACATATTTCTATAACGGATTCAAAGGATCGTGTAATTTTTATCTACGAAACAACACATTTCATTATATCGGAAAAGTGTAATGTCCTATTGAAACAACAGATAAACGTACAGTTAGTTGCATATTTTAAAACTATATGAATGCAACCAAAAACGTTTGAAAACTAAATATAGTTAAAAAGTTCCTTCACCTCAGAATTGGCAATGGTTTTCCCTGCCATCTAGGACACACCTATACTTATTAACTCTGGCTTAATATCATATACTGGCAGTTATATGGAATTGAGTAACCCATTGCATAATGAATGTATTGAATGAGTAAGACTTAGTTTGACACACTAAACGCGTTTAAATGCATAATCCGAGAAAAGTAAGGTACTCACATTAATACCACTTCACACTTTAAGAATTATAGTTCCACACTCCTTTCCTACAGTTCCACAAAGTGTGGAGTACTCCACTCAATTTTAGGCCCTGATAAGACGTGTCCACAATTCGTCACATGTATGTGAAGGAAATATATCTAATAAGCAGGATATAGTCTCCAAATATACATTTAAGTGTATTTCTTTCATCTTTACATTTTCTTCGAACATTGAATCTTATAATTACATTTTACCTGGTCTGTTGATTGTTCGTTATGTTCTTTATATTTTAATAGTTTCTTCTCGTTCACCGTTAATATCACCCAGATCTTGAGCACTAGAGAAACTGACGCCTATGTTGCAACTGAAACTTTTGAAGATATCTGTTTTCTACCGTTCATTCGTGCTTAGAATCTTCTATTTTCCAGAAAGATTTGAACAAGAGATTATATTTTATACAGTCCTATTTATCAATTGAATTCATAGAGTTTGAAATCCTTAGTTTTTCATCAGTTTGTGGATTTGGCCACCCGCAAAAGTTCTCTCTCTGCAATTTACGGTTATGCTTTTAGGAAACATTGTCGTTGCATATTGAGAATACACCAAGAAAATGTCTTAGCAGTGTTGTTAATGCTAAAATTGTAAGAAACTAAATATTTCCAATATTATCATAGGAAAAGTAGAGCCAAAAATGACAGTAATGATTAATGAACTATAAATAATTGTTGAATAGGAAAGCAAGAAAGCAAAGACTTCGCTAATTGAAGAGAAATTTGAAGACGTGGGGTATGACATCTTAATTTACGGACCTTCAAATATCTCACCTAAAACAATCGGCTTCAAAATCTGAATGAGTTCATTTAATAGACGTTAACTAATATTAGCTTTCCAAAATGTCAATATTCTTCTTGATTTATGGGGTATTTTTAAAAATTGAAAGAAAGTAGGTAATGTGAGCGTCAAGGCCTTTTAAGATGAATGTCGGTAAATTATTGCTGTAGATGGATGGATAAATTACTATTGGCTTATTTGTACTTGTTAAACTTCGTATATAAGATTTAATATTATTAAAGATATATTCAAAGAAAAGAGTACCGGTACGTTAAGAAAATAAAGTAACATGATGATACAGTAATTTTATCATTCATTTTTTATTTTGATTTCTCAATAAAGTTTGTTTGTTTCATGTGTAGGCGTATTTGTGACTACATACACTACAATAAATGCGCCAATAAACCAGGAAATGTAGGGACAGAATGCTAAGTAGCTGCGATAAAATTAATGTAGTAAAAAGCACAAAACATGCACTAAATGTATGAAAATAGAATATCAGAGGGTATAAGCTCATTATGGAACGAAAAGATTACGAAATGCGTTTTCGCATCGTTATGAATCCATTGATGGTAAGAGTAGGATCTCCTGCATCTGTACAAGGACAACTGCTTTCAGCACGGAGCTGACTGTCTCTCTGTCAATAGTATGGTAGTGGAGACATTTTAATTAGTTTTCCATTTATACTGTCAGAATCGAAATTTCTCTGGTGCAAAATGATTGTTGAGCAGTGTAATCGAGGTTCAAATGTCCTGCTAGCAACTAATTAATATACGGATGCCATTCTTTTTTTTATATATATATAAATTCGTTACTATTTATGTTAAGTTTCTGACGGCAAAAGAATGCTCCCATGTCGTTTGCACAATGTGTACAAAAGTTCAGCTAATTTTGCAGAAATAAATAAATAAATAAAATAACATAAAACTGAAAATTACAAAATTACCTTTATTCTTTTCCGCACCAAAGCACGTACTTATTTGTTAATAACTTTGAGAGGTTTATCGCAGAAATGCCTCAAGGAAATTGGGACTGTCAGACCTAGGGTTGCCACCTGTCCCGTATATTAAGTAAAAATTACGCGTCCCGTATTATGAGTGGTTGTCCCGTATTATGAGAAGTAAATTAATACGCAGATTTTCAACTTATCAATAATTTTAACAAATAAACCGTGATGACTCTTTTCCAACTGTTTACTATGCACTGGCGAGCAGACTCTGTCCTCGCCCCAGGCCCCGACATGACGACGCATAATTCTCCTCCCTTCTGTTTGGTCTTGCTGGTATTTATGCCAACTGTGATTAGAAAATTGAAATATCCATTTTCCTCCAAGCAGGCTAACAACTGCTAAGGATATTCTTCTACACAAGAAAGGCAATATTACAGACAGGCGAAATTTTCGTTTCAATTTCTATTTTACCAATATTTTTAAAAATATTTTAATACAAGATGATGGCAAATTTAAATATCTTTCTAGGACTCTTGTTAATGAGAGAAGCATGGGATTCAATTTCTCAGTAACTGAAATTAACAACGATGTTCCTCAGGGCTCTATATTTTAGGACCTATATTATTTCTTTAGTATATCAATGATTTGTGTTAGTTCACAGATTCGGAAAATGTGGTTTGTACGCTGATTTGAATTTGAATTTAATTGTTAAGATCATGAGACAACTTTGATTCAGGCCAGATGGATGATGATGGGATGATTGCTGGAATTAAGGATGTGGGAGGCAACGGGAGAACCCCGAGAAAACCCACACACACGATGTTCATCCGCCACAAAATCCACATCACTAAAGCAGGGTTTCAACTGACGGCACCAAGCACTAGAATTGAGCGCTCTAACCGTCGAACCACCGCGTGTTTTAGTAACTGGGAACGCTCATCAGGAAGCAGAAAGTAATTTAAAATCAATTATTGCAAGATTAAGAATAGGCTTCAATAAACAGTCTAAACACAAATGTAGATAAATCAGAAATCGTATATATCCAGCTTCCTTACAGACCGTTTACGTTTCCATCCATAATAGTAAATTATTTAAGTCTAGAATACACTTCTAGAAATTAATTCTTAGGTGTAACTATAAATAAAAATCTAAAATGGAATGATCATATTCTTGAACTTAACAAAAAAATGAATGTGTGTTGCCTGTGTGTTTTCATCATGGATTACAAGGTACAAACCATTGACAAACTCTGCTCTCATTATATTGCCGGTTAAGTAAAATTCTATGTTCTTATTAGCTTTGGAATAATATTTTTGGATGCCTCACATGTTAGCGTAAATAATTTGCGTAGGTATACAAAAGAAAATTGTCAGAATTATTTTTAACGTGAGCCCAGGTCATAATGTAAAGATGTGTATAAATCTAAAAAAAAAAAAAAAAAATCCAACAGCTACATGCCTAGGTCTATATTAGGGATGGGCACAAAAGCCGGGTTTTCGGTTATCTGGTTTTCAAACACCGAACCGGTTTTTAATTTTACTGCAAGAACCGGTTTCCGTTTTTCTATCAAACACCGGTTTTTTACAATCCGGTTTTCGGTTTTTGTCAAACACCGGTTTTCGTCAAACATCGTTTTTTCTTCAAACTTCGTTTTTATTTATCAAACATCGGGGCTTTGAACAGAATCACCGAAAACAGAAGTTTGAATAAAAACACCTAACATCGTAGTTTGAACAAAAACATAAAAAAATAACGAATTTTGAATAAATACGCCAAAGACCGAGGATTGAATAAAAGCACTAAACAGCGGAATTTGAATAAAAATACCAAACACCGGAGTTTGAATAGAAACACCAAATACAGGGGTTTGAACAAATTCACCGAAAACGGGTTTGAATGAAAACACCAAACAAAAACATCAAACATTGCCTCGTGCTGAGTTAAAGTTACCTAAATATCATAATGGCCTATAAATTGAAACATTGTTAACCTGGCCCCGTGGTCTAGTGGTTACGGTCGCTGATTTACTATTATAAACACTGAGATGGGAAGGCGACACACATGAGTTACCTGATGTCAGCCCCCCTGATTGACGTTTTTCAGACTTTTACCCATTTCCACGAGCACACTCTTGTCACTTAGATAAAGGTTCTTGGTCAATCAACACCTTTCCCATTCTTTCTCCCTGGCTGAAGTTTAAGATCTAATGGTCTGTACATACATAAGTTGCTAGCGAGAACAGACATCATTACTAGCAAATACACACATAATTGTCGATGTGTGCGTGTGTGTGAACGTGTGGACATATACGTGTTGGAAAGCAGTGAAGGATCCCTCGTTAGATAGCCGAAATAGAGGAAACCATATAAGACAGAGCAGCGTGTCTTTGTCAGTGGATTGAGGAAGAACCAAGCCAGTTTGGTACGCAATTTCACAGAAAAATTCCCAAAACGAAAGCCGGGAGGGAGCTTAGAGTGGGTCCCATATAATCATATGAGTTTCGTGCAAAAACTACTCGTAAACAAAAAGTAAATACCTATAACCCAAAAACTATTGTGAGTAGCAAAATTTTAAAAGCAGATTTTGTAGGAGGGACCCCGGGAGTTCCTAAAAGCAACGTTTGGTGGCCCTTCCCCAAAATTTGGGTTTCCCCCACCTTTCTTCATTGCGGACATTTAACCCCTGCCGTACGAAACTAAAGGGTGTATCCGCAAGAGTAGCTGAAGATACATTAATACCGAGTGACTCTTTAACCCACTCCTCTCGTGCTGAGTCAAAGTTACCTAAATATTATAACGGCCTAAAAATTGAAACGTGTTAGCCTAACCCTGACCTCGTGGTCTAGTGACTACGGTCGCTTATTTGGGATTTAACACTGAGATGGAAGGCGACATACGCAAGTCTCTCTCACGCGAACAATCATGATTGACGTTATTTATTTATTCATTTATTAGAAGTTAACACGGACCTCATGCGCCATTTTATACTGTTCTTGTAATAATGTTAAGATTTTACCCAGATCCACAGGCAAACTCTTGTCACTTCCACAGAGGTACTTTGTCAGTCTATACCTTTCCCAATCTTTCTCCCTGGCTGAAGTTTAATATCTAATGGCCTGTATACATGAGGCTGTAAAGGCTAGATAATGATAATTTTCAAATATTAAAACAGTTTTTATATGCTTGAAATAAATAATTTGTCTGTAACTCTCATACCATTAGAGATAGGAATAAACAGACCCCTCCATCATGTGAAAGACCGATTGGGTCAATGTTGTCAATTAAATATAAAAACAGTCACTACATTTCTCGCAACTTCCACTAAATTTGAGTTTGCTACACTGTGCAATTCATTTTCATTGAATCGTAAAAACAAAAAATAGATTCGCAGTCTTCGTCACATTCTAGGACATTTTCAAAGAATACTTTCTGCTGAAGAACCTGAAAATAATTCCACAAAATATTCCCAATATTTTGAAATTTTAGTAACTTATTCATTAAGTAATAACAAAAAGTAAATCTTTAACATGGAAACAATGTGGGATGGAGAATTAAAAATAAAACAACTTTCTAATGAATTATGATGCTCTTGAGTGCTTACAATATTTTTTAAAGAATTTTAATAATCCTAATTAGATAATAAATATGCAAACGTTGATCAGTTGATAACACAGACTACAGAGTCATCGAAAAAGATTGCCGAGATTATCAGCTGTTGTTATTAAAAAAGCTCACCAATGGATATACAATGTGTGGCGTCTTCAAATGTTCAGGAATGTTCAAAGTTTTAGACTTGCCTAGACGGACCAGCGGTTGAAAGTCACTGGTATGCAGGGTCTTACAAAATAACACCAACAAATACACCTCACGATAAGATAAAAGATAAGATAAAATAAATTATGGGCGGTAACAGCAACACCTCACGAGATTCCTGACTCGATAGACTCAAAAAGTCCCGGGTTCGAATCCTGGCTGGAGCATGGATCTGAATTTTAACCAGCATAGCATTTATAATCTGACGGGCCGAAGTTAAAGTTACTAAAAATGGCCCATACAAAACAAAGTTTCAAAGTTTTTTTTTTTTTTTTTTCATGAAATTAAGGAAAGCAGTACAGACCATTGAGCGTGCACAAATGCTTTGTTTTAGGGAAGGCCAAACGGATCCGGATCCGAGTTTCGGATATCTGGATCTCGGATATCTTGGCATCATCATAGTCTTTCCTAATTTGTATTACTTTGGGGGATTTTGTTTCGGCTATCAAACTTAGTTTGTTTTACTCTTCATTTTGGAGTATTGTGAGGGGAAAACAGCATCATAGAAAGACAGAAGAAATTGCTGAGTTGAACATGGATTGCAAGAGTATTGCTACTGAAACCAGTCATATAATACTATGTCACTAATACATAATTATGTTGGAGTGACAAAAGAAAAACAATCGACAGCGGCTTCTTATCTCTTCAAAGTTCAAACCCCACCCTCCTCAAATGCCAATCCTTTGATTACCCTTTGCCCTGTGGCGTAGTAGTTATCATCAGTCCCTACGCAATACACTTCGCGTTGTTAAAAAAAGAAAAAGAAAGTATAACATGTCCTCCTCCTCCCTCTTCTTTTAAGCATGCATGGGTTTTTATGAAAAAAAAAAAATACTAAACTCCTTTTCCAGATTAATTTGCTTTTGAGATAAAAAGCATGCATTTTAGAAAAACTAAAGCAAGTTAAAAAATGTTCCTGTTAAATAACTTTGGACAAGAGAACAATAACAATCAAATACACAACTATTCTATAAAATATATTTTTCGAGTTTCAGATACATCGAATTAAATTGGCTTTATTTCTGGCCTTTCGTCATTTACGGCTCAGGCCGGGATGAAGTAGGGGATGGGTAAGTTATTCCATAATTTACCAATCCCGGCATTGCAGTTTCAGATGAATAATACTAAAGAATGTATTTTTATTTATGGCCTTTAGGCATATAAAGCTCAGGAGAAGGGAGGGGAAAGGATTAAGGAAGGTGTCCGCCAGAGCCTGGAGGTGCCATCGCGGTATTTGCCTGGTGTGCAGTTTGGATGGTCGGCCGCTGGGATCGAACCCACGAGCCCCCGAATGCTACGCCAACGCTCTACCACTGAGCTACGGCTGCTCTATATCATAATAACGAATTCCGAATACTGGGTCGTTGAATCTGCGACCGAAATCGCACGAATCTATTGGACGGATTTCGGATCTTCAGATTCGGGTTTCTGGTAACGGGATCCTGGCAATAACTACTTTGTTTCGGCAATATAGACTGCCGAAAGTGTGGGGTAACAAACATTGGAGCTCTCTGCTTCCAGTACCATTATCAATAGATATATCCAAAATAAATTTCCCAAATTTGTGCAATGGAGGCGCAAGGGATTCCCGAAAGGAAATAGAGAATTTCTAGACATTCTTTGCAGTAAACATGGGGTAATCAGCACGAATTATTCCATAATACAAATGATAAACATATCACTGCCATCTGATCGGCCAATGACTCTTTTTTACTGGCAATAATACCCCAAACATTCTTTCAAATGTACGCAATTTACTTCTCTTTGTTATGCAACCACGCATATTTGTAAAAAGAAAGAAAAAACGCAAAGGAAATCTTGTTTGAGATATCGACTTACCGCAAACGAATTATTGTTACTTGCTGGAAGGAACTCCGATCCATGTTTATTTCGACCCACCTTTACTTGGAGAAAATTTCTGCGAATCCCCTATTTTCATTGGGGAATTAACGTTGTTACATTTAACAAGTTAGAGCTATGATTCTACTAAGAATCGCAAAGGTTCTGATCCCTTGATGGCATTTTAGCCACGCAAGCATACTTTTTTTATAAAATAGGCTGGCAACACTGACAACTGCATTGCTTAGGTTCGGGAAAATCAATAATACTTGGGTCCAATAATGTTTATGCCAACTTTGGCGCAGCTAGGTGTAGCTGAATGGAAGCATTTTCAATAATTGGTTATATTTTTAAAATATGCCGGCAATCCTGAACAACTACACTAATCAAGACTGTTTCGGCTCTGCTTATACTAGTGATGAGCTCAAGAGTCTTGGTCTTGCAGTTTTGGTCTTGGTATGCAAGACAAAGACCAGGGATACCGATGCAAGACCAAGACCATACCTGCAAGACCAAGACCAGCCTGCAAGAGTCTTGCACACACACTATTTGAATATTTTTAGAACGTGGAAAGGAAAGGGAAATCATTATATCCTTCACTTGAAATTTTTTTGCTTCTGTAAAAATACCGCTGGAATGAAGGTGTTCTCAGTTGTGCAAACCGTGTGAGTGGATCTAAGAATCATGCCGCTGTTACTGTAGTAATTTTGTAAACTCGTAAGAATTTTACCGAGCGGCCGTAGGTGAGTTGGTAGAGCGCTGGCGTCGCATTCGGAAGGTCCGTGGATGGAATCCCGCGATCGACCATCATGACTGAGGTTTTCTAGGGGTTTCCTCAGCCCCCCAGGCGAATGCTGGGACCTTAACTCAAGGCCCGGGCCGCTAACTTCCCAATTCTGTCCCAAGCCTTAGGCCATAGATGCCTGTTAGGCTTAAGTAAATTCAAATTTAAATTTGTAAGCAATGATATACATTCTATCACTCTTCTGCCAGAACTCGCTTGAGCCATAACTAGTCTCATTATTTTGAATTGTCTGGGTTTCTGGACATGAGTGCTGCTCAAGACGAAAACAACAAGACTAGTTTTAGTTAAACACAATATCCGTGTATGTTTGGTCTTCCTTTGAACTTACCTGGAGCACGGAGAATGGTAAATAATTGGAACAGTGTCTAGAATATGACAGAGAGCACAATTCTATGAATTGTTACAAGGTAAGAACTTCAATGTATGTAAATATGTGTGTAAATATGAAACCGGAATTTGTGTATAGACGGCGTTAGCTGTCACTGTGGTTACCGTAAAACTGCGTCATTGGCGCCACGTGCTTGTTTTGACTGCTGATAACGATTTGCAACTCACAACCAGACAAGTTTCATGTCATAATGTAGTGTTTAATAGCGTTGAACATGGCGCAATTTGTACCTACAAACTACGATTTGCGGACAGCATTGATTTTTTGTTACCATTTGAAGAAAACTGCTGGAGAATCGCATCGCATGCTTGTCGAAGCTTACGGTGATCATGCTCTTGGAAAGTCACAGTGCTATGAGTAGTTTAAAAAAAATTAAAAGTGGCTATTTTGACATGAGAAACGAAGAACGTGGAAGACCATCGAAAAAGTTTGCAGAGAGCGAATTGCAAGCTTTGTTGGATAAGGATGACGCTCAAACGCAACAACAACTCGCGGATCAATTAAATATGGCACGAGAAGCACTTTCCGTACGTTTAAAAGCCATGGGTTTCAGAAGGTGCGAAAATGGTTTCCACATGCATTGACTGAACGACAGCAGGAAAACCGAAAAAACACTTGCGAAATTCTGCTCGCCAGGTACAAAAGGAAATCATTTCTCCATCGAATTGTGACTGGTGACGAAAAGTGGATCTATTTCGAGAATCCTAAGATCATGAGTATCGTGGGAATTCTAAAAGATCATGGGTAACTCCAGGAGAACCGGCGACATCGACTGCAAGACCAAATCGCTATGAACGGAAGACAATGCTTTGTGTTTGGTGGGATCAGAAGGGAGTGATCTATTATGAACTGCTGAAACCTGGCGAAACCGTTAATACCCAATGTTACCAACAACAAATGATCTATTTGCATGAAGTTTAGTACTATTAGACCGATGGCCTCAATTTACACTAATGGATTTTAGAGATAAGAGATCTTATATTCCATTAGTAGCCTTTCACGATAGCTATTAGCACTTAACACCACTTAGCTTTTAGATAATGGTGAGATAAGAGTTACTACCACTGTCTTCTTTTCACAGTAGCTCCCCAAGCCCAACTGAATCACGATGCTGTGTGGGCAGCGTTCCAGGCCCTCTTCCTTTGGAAAACGTCCTTGGCACAGCCGGGAATCGAACCCGGGACTCACGATCAGCAGTCAGCTCCGCGGGGCGGTCTATACGTATATATCGACGAAATATTATGTTCTAGATATTTAACAGTTCCGGACCTTTTGATGCTTCTAATCATTTGGTGTTTCCGGCCCTGTGGGGCTCAGGACTCACTTCCTACATGTTTAAGCACGATATATTCTGTAGATACAGAGTATGGAATACAAAAAACGAGGGTTTCTCTTTCAAAAATCGAAGTTGCGTCCCGTGGGCCCCACACAGGGCCGCACAGATTTTGGTTGACCCATTCGTCCGATCGTTCTGTTGATTTTCCACAAACTTTTATCTCTTTCACGTTTTCAGAAAAACGCATTCAAACCGAGATATTTAACCGTTCCGTCTGACACTTCTCGCCGTTATACTGTTTCCGGCCCTGTGGGGCCCTGGACTCACTTCCTACAATTTTGACCAGGACATATTCTGATTCATTTTTTTTTCGTAGATACAGAATCTTGATTAAAAAATGGGTGTTCCCATTTAAAAAATCGCAGTTGGGGCCCACACAGGGCCGCACAGACTTTCGTTCATCCATTCGTCTGCTAGTTCTGTTCATTTTCTGCAACTTTTCTCTCCTTCCAGTTTTCAGAAGAACTCATTCTAACCGAGATATTTCGCTGTTCCGGAACTCAGCATGGTATCGACGATTGCACGCAATTATGGCCTTCATCGGTCAATATCTCGAAATCCCGTCGGTAGAATTTTTTATGCCCATTGAGACTTTTCATCACAATGGCATGAACTACTTGTGTGCCGAGTTTGAGCGCCTGTTAGTGAAACCCAACTTGCATTTAAAAAGTGCGTTGTCCTTTACGCAACATGCGCGTAAATTTAGCCAAAAATGGTACTAACACAGTAGAGTCCCGAAAAATCGACACTCGATAACCCGGCAGTTCGGATAATTCGGCCACACCCTGACAGGACGAAAAAAAAAACAACATATTTTTCTGAGGTCTTATCTTAACAGGTAAACTACTTTACGCTGTGTATTCATTAATTTTCATTTTCATGTAGTAAAGGCTCTATGCCTTCATAAAGTACGTACTTTTCCTTTGTGTAAGGGTATTTGGGCAGTTTATTGTGTGTTGTATTCTCAAGCAGACAATACATACAAGTACAGTACTGTATTTTCTGAGGAAACACTCGTACGTGTTCTTTTTTAACCACATTCCGGATAACCCGGCATTTTCCCAAACTCGGTCACCTTTCGGTCCACATTAGGCCGAGTTTTCGGGACTCTACTATATTACAATAAATCTTAATTTCAGGGGCTCCGATCGGGACTCACTTGACCCCCTCTACTTCCGTCACTATACGTAAATGTCAGCAACTTGAACAGTGTAAAATAAAGTGGCTTTTGAAACCGTGTCCATGAAGGGTGGTTTGGAAGGTTGCTCTGTAAGCCTATCTCCATTCTCTCTTCTGTTTTATTCACTTTTTAGAAAAACCTCACTTGCATTTATGAAGACATATACTGGCCTATATCGGCCAAACTATTTGTTACAGGGTACAATGGCTTTGCAGTTTTTGTCAGCACTGTCAGGTTTGTTCATGTTTATATTTTGAGTAATAAATGCCTATTCAAACCGAAACTACGGGAGACATTGCAGTGCCTGTCTCTCCATTGCTCCAAATTTTGACACCCTGTAGCGGACAAACAAGGCCTTACACGGTCGCATTACTTTGCACGCATTATCAGCATCGGGGTAGGAATACATATACGAAGTCTTATCAAAAAATTCCTGTTCGAACCCAAATACTTCTCTTGTCAGTGCACGTACTATTTTAGAGCGGCTTATTTTTCGATTCCTCATTCATTTAGAGTAATTTGCAATGCATCTTGGGCCATGGTTGCTAGTCAACTTCTTTCTCCGGTATTTGTAACTGGGAAGGTTATCGAAAGACTAAGTTATACTGTAAAATTTGTAGCATTGCGTTTAGTTAAAAATGACAACAGAAAACTTTAAAACTTTTCTGTTAGAAACATATACCAGAAGACGTCAGAAGTAAGATATATATATATATAATAATAATAAATCACAGCCATATTCAATCCACTAGTGGATGAGGCCTCTCCCCGAAGGGAGGAGTTGGTCTACTGCTCCCACGCTGACCA
>JAGDQP010009966.1:0-46209 GCA_022664845.1 Lepisma saccharinum
GATTCATTCCAGCGACAAGCCCAAAGAAGACAGGCTAGTTACTACAACAAGCATCGGAAGCCTAACCCGTTCAAAGTAGGAGATAAAGTGCTACTAAGAAGGATCAATTTGTCGAACGCTGCTAAGCACATCCAGGCTGGTTTGTTACCAAAATGGGATGGACCTTTTATAATAATTAAACAAGTTGGAAGGAACAATTTTACAATTGAACATTGCAAAACAAAGAAAAAGGTGAAAGCTCATTGTGATCAACTTCGCAAGAGTTATCCAGTTCCTAAGTTTGCGGAAGACTGGGACTTTTCACAAGCCTATACTTCGAAAGATACAAACGATAGTGAAGATAAACCAAAGGTTAAGTATCATTTTCGAAATAGACCATAGTGTAAGTGATTCAGTATCAAATATTGAACACAGGAGAAAAGCTCTACAATTAATCTAGTGCAACAAATCATATATTTCTCAAATTTGTGTGTGAAAGAAAGAAAGCTGAAAAACTCTATACAAAAGTGACAGAAAAAAATGACACATAATTTATTAAGAGATCGGCGCCAATAACTTTTTTTTCTCTTTTTTCTTTTTTTAATTTGTCGAGGTATTGTGTAATGAATTATTCATTACACGGAATTATATTTTGTAAAGTGAGGTGAATATGTACAATTTCTGTATATTATGTGTTAGGTAAGATTGGCCAATCTATGTAATGAAGCGCTTATAGTGTTAGGTAAATATGCAATTTAAATTTCGTTTAGCGAAATTATTATTATTATTATTATTATTACTATTTTTTAAGAGAATGTAAATAATTTTTGTATTTAATCTTTCTTCTTTATTTTAGGAAACAACGTATATTTTATTGTTATATTTAAAGTGTGTATTTTGTACTCGTGTATATTTACTTTATTGTTTAATTTATCTGTTTCTTTCTTAGTTCTTCCAAGTATCTTTTCAAATAAAAAAAAGATTTTTTGTGCAAGGAAATGTCAGAAGTTAAGTGACTCTGAAAGTTCGTTTGGCCCCAAGCTATCACACATGGTCAGCACTTGTTTTCGCTTCCCCCTCCTTCTGGGAGAAGGAATTCGTTAACGGACGCGGGGTTTTTCGCTCCCGACTGGGCAGTCGCGAAGGACGGATCAAGATGGTCAGCTCGAAAGGAAGTGCTACGCAATCTATAATAGGAATACAATAGCGGCCATCGGCTGGAAACAGGCTTTATTGTTTTATAATGGGCTCGAATGGAGTGTATATTTTTTGGTTCTTATAAATGCCGTAATTGTGGCTGAAAGGATAAGCCGATGAATGGTCGCCAGGTAGGAAATATGTTGTGGTATTTTTATGGAAACCCCAACTGAATATTTTTGTCTCAAGGAAGAGAGAGAGAGAGAGTGGGAAGGATAAATTAAATAGAAGCTCGTAAAAATTGAGCTGGAATAACCTCAGTCTATTGATTTTAAATACTGGCCGAGCGAGTGTCTTATGAAATTTTATTTTTCTATGCACTTGTTAAGATTTTTGCTAATTAATTTGCTGGAGGCCAGAGTACAAGATCTGACAAAAGAAAGTGTTTTATTTGTGACTGTTGGTAGAAACATTTTTGTGTAGTATTAACTTTCTTATGATGTTCTCTTTGTTATTCCTTGTAGATGTTATTATCATAGAATCTTCCTATCTTTTTTGTTTTTTCCTTCTCTGTAAAAAATAGAATTTCGGGAGTAGAGTAAGAGAGCGAATCTATTCAGGGTGAATAGAAAGGGCTCAGTAGAATTGATACGACTGAATGGGTGGAGTAAGTCGGAATCAATTACTTCTGATAGAATTTCTATGCCTATCCCTTTTATTTTTTCTCCTATGGGAGTAGATTAATTGCATAACCAATTTCTCTTTTCTTTTTAAGTACTAAATTTCTAGTAGCTAGTTATCACTGCACTAACCTATTAACTGGCTCATGGGAAAAAAGGGAAATTTTTTGGTTCTATGCATGAGGGAAATTTTGGTGGATCAAAAAAGGGATTAGAGCATGTTGGTGGAATCTTGGGAATTTCAATTGGCTAATTGAAGGGATTCCGAAGTAGTAAATGGTGGTATATGGATGCATGGGGCTACTTTTAAATTGATGGTATTTAGAGTAAACTGGTGGATGGAATTGGGAGGGTCAATTGGGTATAATTGACTCTGATTCCATTAGTAATATTTTCCGAGGGAAACTAATTGGGAATCTTTTTTCTTTTCATTTTTATGGACGATATTGGTAAAAAAGATATTCTGAATTTGGATGATATAATACCTAATTAGTGAAACAAACGATTAAAGATTAAAGTGCTTTATTCGCCTGATTATATAATATCTCAGTATTACTCATAAATACGAATGTGTGACAAGAAAGGTCGAGACATGTTGACATGAAATTATTTAAAATACCCACTGATTAAGTCTCTAAATTGAGTATCAGAGTGATAGAGCTTATGACATTTCTATGCACAGTATCATTGCTAAAATCGTAAATTTGTGTTTAATTTGATTTTACAAGAGTTCTCCTAAGACCTTGTGTTATTCGTAGTTCGCTGCGAAAAAATATATTGATTTAATCTTTTGTATGGTGATATGGCCGTTAGTCTAAATTATCGAAACGTGTTGAAAATTTGAGAGAGAACGGAAGGCCTGGAATAAGTTATCTACATGCTAACAATTTTAGGTTTACTTTTGTTTATCAAATTGCCATTAGTCGAGTAGAGGAAACCTTTCAATGCTCTAGTTAAATGGTCTTATAAAATATTCGTACTAGAGAGACCTTTTCGATGTGAATACTTGCACGATCATAAAGTACATATTAGTCAATGGTTCACGAGAGACCTTTTAGATGTAAATCGGAAGGTCAACAAGTAAAGACATCATATCGATAGAGAGACCATTTAGCTGCAAACTGTGTCGTAACTACTGCTCACAGGTATATCACAGTACAGCGAGAGACCTTTTAGTTGCGGAACAAGGTTATTAATTCAGCATACTATATCGATTCAGATTGTTGCTTGCGTATTATATACCAGTAGGAAAAAACCCTTTGCATGCGAAACAAACAAAAAGGCCAAACAGATAGATTATTCTCTTGTATCAAATTTGTTGACACATAAGTGAGCTGTGTTTATTACTAAACCGGATAGGTATTAGCAAGACGATATATCAGTAGTAGTGACATTCCTCTTATACCTTATCACGTAATTATTTTTCATTAATTACATGAGGTGAAACTGCTTATAAAAAGAATTCACAGCTCCCAACAAATCAACAACACCAACACACCATTACAAGTTGAAGGTGCCATTAGGACATTCCCCTGTTATGACTGAGTGAAAACAAACGTTAAAACCTCAGCAAGGATGGTCGCTAGCTGTTTTTGAACCCAGGATCTTCGGAATGATCACTCAGTGGAATTCCATGAAACAATCAGATAATCGAAGAACAGCATTAAACATATAATCGTGTTTACTACTTATATTCGAAACATCAGCAATGATTATTTAAATTATTTTGAGTTATACAGTATGTCCATTAACTGGAACATCCAGATTTTTCCGTGTCCGTCACTGGTACAAAAACAATGTCAGATAAAAAAAACGTGATTTCCTCTCAAATAGTGAATGTTGATGAAAGTAATGGGTAGAAATCGCTAGAAGAAAGCATGGATAAGGTGTAACATTCTCATTTGCTCAATACATTTAAACTGCATTTAAGTTAAAATTTATAACAGTAAAAAGTGCCCTTAAAGTGTCCATTAGTGGTGCGTTTACCCTATTCAAAATAAGTAGTTTAGCGACGAAGTCGCTAAATTCGTAACATTGGACATAGATTCTCTCAGCGAAATTTCAAGCTAGGTTTCGATATGATCTAATTGTCGGTCCTTTGTAAGTACGTGAATGTAAAACAGTGATGCAGAAATGTTATTATTATCCCTTTTCTCTTTTTTTCTCTCTCTTCTTTTAACTGCAAAATATGATAGCTTTCTTTATTATTCCTTCCAGCGTTTAATGAATGACCCCTTGTGAGGACGTCGCGGTCCCCCGATGTTCCGAGGTCCATAGATTAAGAAACGCTGAATTTTAGTAATTAGTAGTACATCCTGTCTCGGTATGCAACTCTCACAACAGCATTGTAGTTTCCGTTCCATTAACTGAAGGCTTGAATTTGCATAAAAAGGAACCGCTTCTTCGAACCCGCTATAGGCAGCCGGACTCTGTATTCCAGAATGATGAAATTATACTATAGAGGATAGAGGGAGTAAAGTGTTTTGGACAAGATGGTAGAAAATGCTGATTTTACAAGGTATCCGAAAACTTACTCTTAACTTAGAATAACTGGAAGTAACAATTATGACTCCAATGTGTTTCCTAGAGAAGCTGTTAGAAATGAAACCCAATAATGTCCAAAATGTCTACACATGCTCATGCTTCTATATGTAGGAAAAGACTTTCCCCAGGGTATGGGGTGTGATGATGTTTGGTTGTTATTTCAGCAACATTGTATAAGCGAATTACCTGTGTACACCTTCCTCTTGACTGCCCCCTACAGCAAAATGTCAAGTAGTGACAGATCTGGTGACCATGTTGGTCATAGTTCTCGGGAAATTATGCGAAAATCTTCCATAGCTGCGGGCGCTGAATTATGGGGGAGAAGGGAATTGTTAACAGACAAAGAGAACTTCCACGTGAAGCTTCAAGTCAAATTCACTTCCAGTTTCAAGTTATACATTCATTGCAACGTAAAATTTTAGGACATCCTGTAACATTCCACCCTACCCTCACCCACAAACGGATGGAAATACAAGCAACAAATCTAGATAAAAAGTTAAATTTTCAGTTTACTTACAAAACTTTGTCTTACGCCTATTTAGATGTCTCCACGTTAAACGCTAGGTCATATATGTAGGGTGTCTGTTTCATCCGTTGTACGGCAATGGCATACCACTATCAATTCACCTTGCTCAGTGACCTTCGGGTTAGCTGATTTTGGGCAGAATACCCATCATTATCGTTATCTTATAGACTAGAACCTTTTACAAAACCGGTAACGGCATTGTATACAGAATTTCTACAGACAGCCAAAAGAAATATAAAGACGACATAATAAAAGACCAATTAAAAATCATAAGTAAATTTAATCAACCAGCAATGAGAGTAAATATAAATACAGATTCCTTACAAACGTTACTGCTTTCTTTGGAGCAAAAGTGTTATTCCAGATGATAAAGAGTCGTGCAATGCGGTCTTGTGACTTGTCAGCTATAGTTTTCTTTTCTTTAACCTTGATTTGAAAGCTTTTTTTCTCACACAAACCTAGTGATTTTGAACTTGTGGAGTCCCACAAGACCGGAAACCATTAATGCCACCTGCCAAGATCATTCTGCACCACTGAACTTCTCTCACGCCAAAAGAGAAATATATATTGAGACTTTAAGAGAGAGAGAGAAAAAAAATGTATTATACATTATACCCTACGATCAAATAATTGGACACACGTTACTTTTCATCTTTATTTTTAAAAGTTAAGTTCGTATTTTAAGGATAACCACTCATTGTTTCCAGCAGTTTACGTTCTGTTTTCATTTATTCTTTTCTAGTTGTTGTATCTGCGAATAAAATTTTGGTTCTTATATTTTAACTATCAATTTAGGTATCAGTAACAAAACCAATAACGTTGAGATTACTATTTACTTGCATTGGCCTGACCTCTGTCTGCAATTTGATTATCATTATTTGTTGCGGAGCCTCTACACAGTACATCTACGAACAAATAGTGATAATGAAATTGCAGACAGAGGTCAGGCAAATAAAAGTAAATAGTGGTCTTGACGTTATTGGCTTTGTGGCTTGACTCCCTCTCACTGAATACCTAACTTAATTGTACACTTTTGTAATTTACTTAACGTATGCATCAGGAAAGATAGTTTTACGGAACTCGCAAGTTCATCGCCGTAGTAACCAAAGTTCTCCTTTGCATTTTATCATGGTCAAAATTAAGCTAGATTTCATCATGGACATCTACCTCTTGGAAATCTCTGTTAATATTGTCATCCCAACGACATATTGGTCTTCCCAGTGGCCTCTTTCCCTCCGACTTCCCAACCACGATACAATATAATTTTCTTTTTCCTCTCATCTGAACTACATGGCTGATGTTTATTTCCAAAATATATGGGGAAAATTTTTGGCCAGTTCTTAAACAGAAAGTGACTAAGAAAAATGAAAATGCAGATTCACATTGCGATTATTACTAAGATTCAAATTGTGAACTTGCGTGATAATGGAGAACATTTCTAAAAGTTCCTTTGCTTAAATATTTTTTTCGAAACTGAAGGGTTTTTGATTCTTGTTAGTTACATTCCATTCAACCCAGCTGCCTGACTTTTTCCAAGAAACTGGTCTTTTTTTTAACATTGTCATGTGACTATTACGTTTCAATTCAAACTACACAGAAAACATAATTTGGTTACCGTTACCCAATGTAAGACAACCAAATGTTTGGTGTTGAATATTACAGGGAGAATCCCTAAGGCAATTTTAAAATTTATGGACTGAAATTAATTCATCCTTAAGTACATCCCTTTCTAGATTCAAACTTTAGCATATTAAAATACTAAAACTTTTAATTCCAATTGACTGTTTAATTGGCAGATAATTTTTGCTTATCGTTTCTGTTATTTAAATTATCAGTTGTAGTGTTTGAATAATATAGTATAGTAAATTTTGAATCTTTGTATGGGTGTACTTGCAGTAATTTCATGTCTTATAATTGAAATAGGGGGTTCTCTACGTAATGTTGAAAAACAAACATTTGGTTGTCCTGCATTGGGTAACGGTAACTAAATTATTTTTCTTTATAAGTCGAGGCTGTAAAACATTTATTTAATTCTTAAAACAAAAGCAATAGGGCTCTTACCCCATCTCTATTTTCTTAAATCCAAAAATTTTAATTTCCTTAGTAACTTAATAACGTAACCAATTCTACGAAATGTGTTTCTAGGTAACAATGGGTTCAATACCTGATCTGAAGATGACCAGAGAATACAACTAATTTCATGTCTCAGTCGTTAGTCTCTGGCTCTACCAAATTATTACTCAGATAGGTTTATCATAATCCTTGGAGCCTTCTCAAAAGCTCTTATAAGGCTGAGATAAGCGTAATTCTTTCTGGCGCATCTTCTCATCACTTAAAAAGATCTTCTTTGCAAACTTTGTTTACTTTATTTTACATGTGCCATTTTTGGTAACTTTGACTTCGCCTCGTGAGGATTAAATAAATACAATACTTATTAAAATCTACAAATAGCAATACCCCTGGCGGGATTCGAACGGGCAATCCTGGAAAGAGTCTTTTTATGGCCATCCAAGTAACGCTGAAGACGGTATTTTGATTATAATTCCCTGTGCTGTTTCGTCTTTGAATTTAGAAAGTGATTTACACTCGACCCGTAGGCCGTTCCTGAGTACGCAGGGTTTGGAGGTGCATGAAATGTTAAGCCCACACTTTTGAATATCTGTGGATTCCCCGCCCCCGAGGCACTCGCTGACAAGGAGAAAGATAAAAAGATACATAAAATAGTTCATTAGCTAACCTGACTGTTCTACTAATAGACTAAGATGAATATCATTCTTTAGACACTTCTTTAGAGATCTTTGAGAAGTAGGTGTTCGTGATGAAAACTGGCTTGATGTTGCCCAGGATAGAATCTAATGGCGGACGGTTGTTACTGAGGCGATGAACTTACCAGTTCCGTAAACCGTAGTGTTAGTTAGTTACACTAAACTAGGGTAAAAATCACTTTCCGCCGTTTTAACACCAGTATAATAACAAGGGGAAGGTTTATGGAAAAAATCGGTTCTACCTTTCTTTGCAAGGGAAGTGTGCAAATTAAACTTTTCACATAATGACTTTAACTATTACCAAAATATTGATTCTTTGAAACACTATTCAGGTTTTTAATTAAGTAAGTAAAGTTATCTTATATGTTACTTGTTGCAATATATGAGCACCAGGCAATGTTGCCAACTGCCCTGTTATACTACACAAGATACCATCCCTGCTTTCGCCTACAATGTGAGAAATAAACTAGGAAAAACGTAAATCATGATGGCCGGCAGCGGGAATCGAACCCGGCTCGTCCTGATTCCAAGACGCAGCACTTTATAGACTGGTCTGCCTAGTCTGTCTTACCAACAATATTCCCTAAAGTTTTCTACATGTCTACCCGAATTAATTTGAATTAAAACCAGACTTTATTGGTAGATATAATCAATATTTCAGGCACTTGCAATTAGCACAGGCGTTTCAATCTCAAGCAGAATCAATCCACATTTAATCTCTCATCTATGAAGCGTCATCATTTATTGATCACGTGATACGAGTATTTCTCATTAGTTAGTGGTAACCTCCCAATCCTCCCCTCCCTTCTTTCACGGTCTGGGTGGGGGAAGAACCTCTCTCAGTTGCCTGTTCTGCCACGTGAGTAAAGCGAGCGAGCGAAGTCCTTGTCGTCAAGAGACGTAAAGTAAATCCTTTGGCAAAAATAGAGTAAGAACATACATGAATGTACTGACAAAGAGAGAGACGGACACACACACACACACACACAGACAGAGAGAGAGAGACAGAGAGAGAAAGATGGGGAGAGAGAGAAAGAGAGAATGAGTCTTAAATTAATTAATTTTGACGATTAGGAAGCCCTGTCTGGAATGCTGTTATCAAGGCCATTCTTGCAGAATCTGTTAATAGGTTTAGAACAAGACACTGGCACCACAACCATCATAACGATGCTGCCATCTTCTTCTTCTTCTCTCGTTTTCAGACTCATATTTCCTTGTCTGGATCCAGGAATGTAAGCATGTTACTGACTCAAAAGTAAGAACCATCATTATTACCGGATTACATAGAAGCCAAACAAGCAGACAATAATTTGAAGATTTTAAATTAATTTTGCATTTAAGGATTTGTAATCATACCTTTTTTGGCGGGGGGAGGGGAATTGAAGAATTTCACAGAAACAAAGGTAGATGATAATATTAAGGCGCTAAGGAAATTTACCAATTTGAATTATAGTTTAGCGGAAGCTGATGCAGTCAAGTCAATTCATATGTGTGTCAGTGCCTCCCAATTACTATGATATTTTGTTTAAACTGTATTTATATTTCTGAGAAATGTTGTTATATATATTATGGGTCTAATCGAGCAGCCGTAGCTCAGTTGGCTTCGCATTCTGGAAGCTCCGGGTTCGATAACAGTAGCCAACCATCCTGACTTGGATTTTTTTTTTAAGATTTTTCGATCACACCACGCAAATGCGAGAATAGTAACTTCAATAAAGTACTCCTTTTCCTGCCTTATCCCAGCTCAGGAATTCTACCACACTATCTCAATAGGGGGTGTCACTCTACCACATTCTCGAGCACATCCCCCAACTTAAAAAAAGTTTACGATGAGAAATTGATAGAAACCCTGCAAAACTCTACTTACATCCTCCTGGTTTAACAACCCCCCAAACTGAAAATCCTGGCAGAATCCCTGTTTTATATGTTTGATAGCCATGAACTCAATTCAATGTTAGATGTTCAAAATAAATATGAGAGTATAGAATTCCATCTATCAGATGGAGAGCGAAGTTGAGAACAATCACGTGATCTGTTCTTCTGCACTCATAAATTTCAACGTAGGCGCTGGTTGGGTTTTCCTAAACCTTCTTGAGGCAGTTGTAGCGTCTTGTCGTCACGCTTATCTTTTTACGCGTTGGCCTTTAAGTTGTTATGTGACTTTAGATACAAACTTCAAGCTTCAATCAGAAATTGATAGCGAAGTAGGATCCTCTGCTGCCTAGGGGATGTTCTAGGTTAATGAAAAGACAGGTGAGCTCTTCTAGAACACGTTGATGATGAGGCTGACTGAGAGTACGAGTGATGATGAGTTGGGTGAGTCGCGGGTGTCAAGCAAAGTCCATGTGAGGTGTGACAGAGAAATAGGCGTAAGTAAGGTTCCGAGTATTAGCGTTTACTTTGATTTTAAAGGTTTGAGAAGCTGTTTGTTGTACATAATGGAGTATGGTTTCCCGGGCGCCCGGGTGGAGGTTTTGAAGTGTGAGAGTGGTGAAAGCGATTATTACTTTTACTGTGGGTGTTGACAGAGTAGATGTGATTTGAGTTTGAGCTTGATCTTGAGCATGGAGACGAAGAGGAACTGTGAGATGTGGGTTGTTAACTTCCGGTTGAGGACGGCCTTTGCACTTGTATGAAAATGTCGGATGTTGTTCACCGCATTGACTGCATTTCGGAGGCTGTTGTATATTGACACAGTTTTTGGTGTAATGTGTACTAGAGCAGTATCCACATTTATTTGGTTTGGACAGAAACCAGTGACGTCGCGTATTAACGTTCACAGGAGCACGTGAACTGCCAACTAATTTAGAATTATTAGTATTATTATTATTATTTTCGTTTCAGATTGTGTTTCTTATCGAAAGATTTAAAAACATACCACATTTTAAGTTCTTACACTGAGGCATAGGTATACAGTTCGTTTATCAAGTTGTTATTACTCTCCAATTTGTTTCCAGTTCACATTTCGTTTGTGAACGCGTTGCCCCATATGCGCTTAACTGGCGTTAGGCCTAACTTATAACATTGTGTATATGGGACCTCGGCGTGCACAATCCTAGAGTGAACGAAGATAGCAGAAGAACAGGGCTGAGCACTGTTGCTAACTCTCCTTGACTTTTCCACCCGTTTTCGTGTTTAAAATGTAATCAAATCTTCTGGCAGAAGCAAGGATAAACGTTCATTACACACCAAAATCGCAAAATACACAATAAATCGTTTATGGACAAATATATTAAACGCTTAAATAACATAATGTTGCATCTCTATTTACATAAAATTGTTTGAGTTCCAGTATCAGTAATAAACGAAGAGCTAATGAACAGTATCAAGCAGTTTGCAACATTGCGTAAACAATAAACAACCTTTTTTTTAGTGTGTCGTTCAACCAAAGAGTTATAGATAAGTTTGCTGCCCAGAAAGACAGAAGAATGGACTTCATATACAAATAAAGGTAAGAAGGATATATTTAATTTCTTATTATTATTATTATTAATATTTTGTGTATGTATTTACTGTGAAAGACAATTTTCATTTGCATACTTTCGTGGAAAACTGCTCTGAGATACATTCGTCGCTGCACTGTCTAGCTTTTGAACCAGCATACCTCAAAAAGCGAGATGATTCCTTACCAGTCCAACTACTTATTTTTGTGTGGAGTTCCTTTTCCATTTCTTAACTCAGTATATAGTGTAAATAAGTTCTATTTTCTATTTGGCACATTGAGAAATGGTTTCAAGCTATCGAACGATGTATTTCTTGTTCTCGTATTCTCTTCGTTGCTCTTTGGAGCAGAGTTTCTGCCAGGATTTTCAGTTTTGGGGGTTTTAAATAAAAATTGGGAGGGTGTAACTGGAGTTTTGCACGGTTTCCACTGTTTTTTACAGTAACAATTCATACTTGGGATAAGCTCGACAATTTGGGGGGGGGTGACAGCCCCGAAAAGGGGGTCTGACGGAATCACTGGTTGTGAACTACCACCTTTCAAGCCCACGAGACGCCACTGACAGAAACGTGTTTCATGGGCATTATAGATCTAACAGCTTTCGCGAGTGCGGTAGTACGTGAAGATTCCACTCTGTAGCGTCTTTTGTAGATGAAAGCTCCTATTTGCAGTTGTCAATAGCTGGCTGACGTGGTGTTAAAACTCGGATCATGTAGCGACTACCTCCTTCTTTAGATATTATTCTCAGACATTTTGTGATAGTGAGTACCTTGGATTTTAGTTCTGTATCTGCTTCAGAATCTGTAAGTCTAGATCAACTCCTAAAATTACCACGGATAGCATGGGTTGACAGCGTGGGGGTGGTGGCATTTTGGTGGTTTTGGTGGCCATGGATGTTAGGTTGGCTTGACTGCCGATGCTTATTTCTTATAGTACTAGGAAGATGTTCATCGGGTGATTTGATTGTGATACCATTTCTGATAGGTACAATTTGAGATAGTTTTTCACGATGGACATATTTCAGGAGTTGCAGAAGTCTTCTAGGTGTCTGGAACTGAGAATCGTAATTTGTCAGAAGAAATTAATGGATTGCAGCTGTTCGGTTTTCAGTATGTTGTGGATTGAGAAGCTCTGAATCTCATAAATTCATTGAATGGTCTGAGTTCTAGTCGGATACAGCATCAATGTGAGATTTCTTGTGGAGCTTAGAACTGCCAGAATGGCGTTGCAGAGGTGATTGAGAACGTGAGCTTGAAGGTGAACTCTGGTTGCGGCCTCGTCTATTTGTTGGGGGTTGTGTCCAATGGAACTTGTTTTGGATTGGCTGAAGATGCTGTTTGGGAAACTAATGTTGACAGATTACGTTTGCTTGGTGGCTTTGGAATCATATCGTGATATGTAATACAGCTTATGCTCACTAGTGAACAGAGCAGCAATAAAGAGAAGATTATCATAATATTGTTAATAATACCTGTACTAATAATACTATTGATAAATGATGATCTAGGTGGGACGACCCATTTGGATAGCCGTCCAGGATGTACGCAAATCCTCTGCCAAAGTCGTGAAAAAGCAGCCCCTGAGTTAAGCCTAGCCTCAAAATCCTGACCAAGGTTGCTGGAAGATTGTACGGGATATTGGCACAGGAAAGTTTCACAAAAACCTGTCTACACTGACTGCTATGGTTACATTGAGTCTAATGCCAGGTGAGTGTGTCTGAATGGACCTTTTTTTTATTTGTTACTTTTTTAGGAACCCTGTACAATGTGTGATTATACTGGCTCTATATACAAATAAACATACCTTTAACGCGTGTTTTATAAAATTAATGTTATTTCAGAATACTTTACGCCTTAGATTATCCTCCTTTAAAATTAGAATCTTTGATACAACTGTTAGTGCCACTTTTTGTTACAAGGAATTCACTCTTCCATATACGGGTGTTGCTTTTTAGGAACCCTGTACAATGTGTGATTGTATACTGACTCTGTATCTTTAACACTTCTCTTGTAAAATTTAATAATACTCTTTCAGAATACTTTACAATTTAAATCTTTCTCCTGTAAAATTAGAACACTTGTTTTAATTCTTTGTGCCATCTAGGCACAGAATTACTAACCCACGTCTTATTATGTCATATTCACTACTTATTTTTATAGTGTTTGTTTTTATATTTGTATTTTATAAATCAATAATATTTAGTTTGACATTTTCAAACTTCTTTGGGGTTGATTGTTTTTAGAGGATCGTTGTCACCTTTTGTGTTCTTCTAGGTCTAATAATGATTCAGTCTTGTTACATTCTTATACGCTATTTATCAAATTGTTGACAGTTTAGTTCCGTATTTTAATGCTTGATTTAGGTTTTTTGTTGTTTCATTATTATTAGGATTAAAAATAAATGTTATATTTTTCGTGTTCCACCCTTTCTGCTTTGCCCTTTACTACTTGTACTGTACAAGCACAATACGTTTATTGTCTACATGTGATGTTCAATTATTTACATGCATAGCAATAACTGAGATATTATTTTTCTTTTCCATGTTCAGCATATCTTTTCTTTAAGAATCATTTTTCTGCACGTAATTTAATTTTGCGCCGCAAGATGGTACCAGTATTTAAGATTGGTGTATCTGTTTTTCAGAGTTTTTCCAAATAGTTTTAGAGGTAAAGCAGATGAATGTTGTTATTTCAAGATAAAACTTTTTACATAAACTTATTGACTTGTTAAATAAAGAACACATAATGTTTTTTGTTTGAACATACTTTGTTTCTCGTTTCTTATCTTACAAACTATGAAACAAAATCTGAGGACAAGATAATGTAAGTAGTATTTAGTACGTGACAGCTATTAATTTAAATGTAAATTATAATACTTGTTATTTTAAGGTTGTATGCATTCGTACCGTGCGTCCTGAGCCGCCATATTGGAAAATGACCCCCAAATCAAATGTTTTGTTATAACTTTTGAGTGAATTGTTCTATTTTAGTTTTGTTTTCGTTAAGTTGTTCATCATTTACTTCCCCAAAATTTCAACGAACTAGTTATTTTAAAGGTTGTAGAGATTTGCAGCTTTCACTCTGCGCCGCCATTTTGAAAAAGAAAAAAAACGTGCTCAAATAAGTTTTCTAGCTATACAATCTGAGTGAATAGTCCTATTGTAATCCTCTTCTTCTTAAGTTGTTCTTAGGCTAATTCTCGAAGTGTAAATTATAACGAACTATTTATTTTAGGCGCTATATACGTTAGTAGCATAAACTGAGCCGCCATATTGGAAAATGACCGACCAAATCAGTTTCGTTTGTATCACTTTAGAGTAGTGATCCTATTACCAAGTTTCCTTTGTTTATTTGTTGATAATTTAATTCTCCAACTGTAAATTATAATGAGGTAGTTTTAAGCTAATAGACATTAATAGCATGAAATACGAGCCGCCATATTGATAAATAGGCGTCGAAATAAGTTTTTGAGAAAAACTTTTTTAAATGAATAGTTTTATTGTAATCTTCTTATCGTTAAGTTGTTCATTATGTACATTTTCGTAATAAAAATGTGTCTTAAGACGCTGCATTATTTGCTCCCTGTCTCTATATAAGCGTTTACTTAACTTTACTTGCTAGTTCGATAATTGGTTTGAAATCTTGTAAGCTAATTTTGACCCACGTCCACATATTCGATCGACTTGAAACTTTGCACAAATACACATTTCTAACGACAATGCCATATTTTTAGATTCTGGGTCGGGTTTTGCGTCCCAGTTGTCAATGTCGCCACCATTTTCAAAAATTCAACTTTTACAAATTGCTTCCACAGTGTTCGGCTTATCCGCACCAAATTTGAAATAAAAATTAATCAACACAATAGGAAAATAGTGTGCGTGTTCCCGTTGCCCCCCCCCCTTCCACAGTTGTTACTGTTGCCAAAATTTCCTTATTAATATAAATCTACACGTGGTCCATTGATTTATACAATATTTTTGCATACCTTTGCATTTGGTACTGGGAAAGGTCATAGAGGTACTCCGGGCGCCGTAGTTGCCATTCTTACCCAATCATGCATTAGATAGTCTGCGCATTGTGAAATTAGAGTATACACTAAACAAACTGGCAAGATATTATGCAATGACGAACGATAACTGTAGAGGAAAGGAGAAGAATGCGAAATTATACACTACAAAAACTTTAACTTTGATTAGTGGGTACAAAATTGAAATTTTGTACCCACAATTTTTGAGATGCAGTGGTGAACCCAGGGTTTGGTTTAGAGGGGGCCGTATTTTGTTCCCAGTTCCTGGGAGGGAACAGATTAATAGAGATAAAACGATGGTAAAATATGAATCCCTTTGCTCGTCACTGATTCTCAAATAAAGGCGGTATATTGTACCCACATTTTATTTTAGAATCAGTGATGGGTACAGGGATTCATGTTTTACTATCTTTTGTTTCTATTAATCTATTCCCTCCCAGAAACTGGGAGGCAAAGAACCGCCCCTCTAAACCCAACTCTTGGTTCGCCACTGCCTCTCAAAAATTGTGAGCACAAAATTGGCATTTTGTATACCCACTATTCAAAGGTACTGATTTTGCTGTGTAGATCAAATAATTTATAGTGGGTTGAAAGCTCTTATTAAAAAGAGTTACCAAAGAAAACTTACTTTTGATACCGGCCTAAATTACTGTCTACGAAAAATTGCCTCATTTTTGTTAAAATGTAATAAAATGGGTGGGGGGAATGGATATCGGCCTAAATGACTGGCTTATATATTTTCCCTCATATGATTAAAAATTAAAGCGAGCTGTTTAAATATTGAAATGTAACAAGATTAAAAGTCCAGACAAAATCATGACGTTTAGCAATTAATTTATGCATAACTGTTAATATGCAATATTTAGGCCCCACGTTTTTATTTTTTAGTCATTTAAGAGGGAATTCTTCTAAGGTAGTAATTTAGTTCGGTATCAGAATTATTTCTTTTTTCCTTTTTGATACATTTTTTTCCTACTGTTTCAAATTCATTCGTATATAGGCGTCTACGAGATTCGAATTCGTAGTAAGCAGGGACGGACTGGGTCAGCCAATTCCCCGTGAATTTCCGGATGAGCCCCTTTGTCCTCGAAGCGTAATGTTAGCCTTTAGCCAATAAAGACCACTTAATCCACTTTTGCTACTACTGGTAGTAATATTGTCTTGCCTGTCTTCCAAATTTAGCCATTTTAACACACCAGACTTGATATGAACAGTATAAATGCAGTCAGTGCTGAAGTTATCTCAGAAGACCTACTCACAAATCGCAAGAATGGGTAACGTAAAGTTAAATTGTAACTGAACATTGCTTTAAGACATTCATATTCTTTTAAAGCACTATATTTGCTTAATTCTGTGTCTTTTCACTTGAGCCTTGATCAGTATTCTAAGAGAATTTTCACTTTCTTTTTGAGTCCCACTACTATGAATGGTACTAGAGGCCCTTCAAATGTCTTTTTGGTTACCACGAGGGCTCTTTGGTTACCAGTCCGCTCCCTGGTAGTACGTATTGGTTTAAAATATTAACATAATCTTACGTTAAGCTGTCTTCCACCTGGTAGGTCAGCTAACATTCTCTCTCTGTCTCTTTCACTCTTGGAAAATACATTTAAAAAAGCATTTTGGTTCCTCCTATTTAGAAAGCGTGTTTGTGACAATATTTGCTAAGACTTTTTCATCAGTTTTCAATTGTAGAACACGTCACTTAATTCTGTGATGCAGAGAAACGGGATCGCCGAGAATAAGTTTTTTTTATTTATTTATTTAATTTTGAGTGTCTCTCTCCGGTGGGTAAAATGCAAGTATGAAACAACATCTCTAATACTAACACAAATTCGATACACGATTTAAAGAAAAGTAAAAATAAAGCAATAATAAACGACTGCATACAATACAGGTCATCATCTTAGTTAATCTTCCCGAACCACAGAAAAAAAAAGAGGAAGAAAAAACAGAAGCTATAAATATATCCAATGAACTTGAGAAAGGAAGACTACAATACTTGATCAACAAAAAGAGAGCTACAACCTCATTAGAGCAAGGCAAAGGAAGTTAAAAGAAGGTTTTTAAAGCACGAATAAATAAAAAAAACGAAGAAGAATAATGAGAAAGAGGAATACAGAAGCAAAATAAAAGGTTAAAAGTGGCAGAAGAAGTGGGGAAGAGGAGGGAATGACTAGACCCACTGAAGCGTACAGTAGGACATTTTACGGAGCTAACAAGAAGCAGCGTTGCATATTGGCCTTGGAAAGGTTGTTTCCCCTGACAACGAACCAAGCAGCAGCAGTTAAGACATGCATCTTGAAAAGTATTTTTTTTTTTAGAAGATATACAAGATTGAACCCTCTAAGCACGGATGGCCCCAAAAAAATCCAAAATCGCCTAAGTTTACTAAATGCCCAAAAAGGTTCCCCGTGGAAGGAAGGACCAAAAGGCTTTTTGAGTCCGCTGTGCAGCTAAATAGTGAGTGAATTATTATTAACGTCCTAAACGAGCTGGCGAGCTTCTAAGGATGGAACCTACAGTTTTTGGTAAAGTGGGCTCCGAACCACTGCGTTCAAGGGACCCCGGCGGGATTTAAACCCGTGACCACGTGTACAGAAAGCGAGCACTCTAACCTCTCGGCCACCCTGAGATCGCAGCTAATTAGTGATTAGTGACGTCAAACGCACTATGTTAAGAAAGGTAACATTCTGATCTTCACGTAGTATAACACACACGCCACCTTAGAAAACAACCTGACTTCGAAATTTCAGTTGTCTTTCTTTTTTTTCTAATTTAGATTTTTATTTGAAGTTAAGTTAAAGCTGAAAACCTTGTCTTCCACTTAACTCCACTTAGCCGTTCACAACAATATCCATTTCCCAAACTGCAACTATCGTTCACTTTAACCACGCCTACTACCTCGTAATCATTCATTGATAAGAGTCCCCACTGAACACAAAGATTTCTCCAAAACTGATTTTTAAATAAAAAAAGATTACGCGCTTCCTGATCTCAAGAAAAATATACGAGGATACGCCTTGGTACCACAGAACCCTTGGACAACTTTTCCGTACACAGATTCTCTATCTGATAGCAGTAGTTAATTGCACAGAAAAAAAATGACACTAAACTGACTTAGAATCGAACCTCAGATTCCTTGTTTGCTGGACAAGTACTCTACCATTTTATTACGCTATCAGCTCATATCCAACTGCAATTTTCTGTGCAACTTTTAACAGATCTCTATACAATGGGTGAGTGGTAACGCTTACAGCCTTGTAATGGAGTAGAAAGGGGTTCGATTTCCGGTGACGGACACAAATGGTTCAGAGACTACTTTTAATTGTAGGTTCCGTCATCATCATATGGTGGACAGCAATGGCAAAGCACTATCGTTTCACCTTGGAGAGGAACCTTCTGGTTTTAGACCTGCCTTTGGGCAAAACGCCCTTCATCATCATCGTCATCGTCACGTAGACCGAATTATAGTCTTATTCTATAACGATTTAAGCGTCCATTCAATTTCGTCTCAATTCGTTGTACGCGCCAAGCTGAACTGATTTCATTGATTCTCTTACCTTTTTTCGAACAAAAATTGTGTTGTTTACTCGTCAATCTCAAGTACATTATCTCTGCTTAGTTCGTGTAAATAGTTGTTGGTTAAATAGGACGTGTTGGTGGGACATATAGCAACACGTTCTTTCTTACACATACAGTAAATGCAGCCATGAATGGACGACACCTTTGGAATCTTGTTTATCTCCTGTTGTTGTTTACAGAGACAAGAATAAAGATTATAAAATACAGAATGGAAGCATACAAATAGAATTGTAAACTGTTTCGTGTGTGTTAAGGCAATTTGTAAACTGTAAACGTCAGAGATTCGGAAGATTTCATCAAAATTTTAAACAACAAATTCCAATGTCTAAGTGTCATGTCCTCAACGGAATTTTGTTTACTTCTTCTCTTAAGTTACGTGAAGTTATACTGCTTGTGTAATTCCATACGTCCTACGAGGTTTCCTTTCTATCTCAACATATAATATATCTTCCTTAATACTGTCAAGGAGTTGTATTCGTCTCTTTCTTCTTTTCCCTCAGCCATGAAATTGCATCTCTCAGTTAAGCATGGTACCGAGATCGAGACTTGTCTTGGTCTCATCTCGAATTCGAGAACAAGATCAAGAACGAGACCAAGGTTTAGGAATCGAGACTCTATGCATCGAGACACTCGAGACAAGACCAAGAACAAAACTTATCTCTCGAGACTCGAGACGAGACCGAGAATTATCTCTCGAGACTCGTCTCCATAGAGACTATACTCTTTATTTTCATGCATGTCGATAATATTAATTTAATATGTTGTCTCATACTAGAAGTCTTATGACAATTACTTTCATTCTGATAAATTTTATTTAACATGTTATATTGTAGTTTTAAAATATGACTATAAGTCATATAAGTAGTCAAGTTATCAAAGCCAAACTATTTTCTGTTGTCTTTCAAGAATAATATACAAGTGTTGAAGATTGTTTCGAGGACGGATAAATACAGACATTTATTTGCTTCTGCGAATTTTCGTCCCCATGCTTTCTCCCTGCTGATAGTCTTTTACTTCTGTTGACACTGTCCCATTCATATCAGCATCTTCTGGACTAATCCCGTAAACACTGTAAAGCATACGTCAATAATCCAAACTGTCTAAATTGTAATATAGAAATGTAATATATTTTTAAAAAATGGAAATATTTTTGTAATACTAACTGGTACTTTAGAAAAGATTGAGATAATATATATTTCTACGTATATGGAAACAAGCAAGTCGAAGCTCACTCGCGGGAAACCTCAACTATCTTCGTAGTCATGGTAGTTCCTGATTTGAAAGTTGTCGACAGACAGACATAGTGATTGTATAAGGCTTCCCAGCACTTGTTGCTGAAGTCTATAACTTCATAGTTTATGCAGAGGAAATTCTGCACAACCTATCACGTAAATATACCTGTACATTCGATAAAATCAGCATTGTTTTATAAAAATCAAGTGAAGCGGAGCGAGCGACAAACTTGGATTATCCATATGTAGTGAAGTTTCGTCGAGACCTCTTGTACTGACTGTACAACTCAACTACCTTCGTAGCGTAGTAGTTCTTGAGTCGAAAGTTGTCGACAGACGGACATGAAGAGGATATACGGTAAGATTATAAATAGTATGTCTGATAACGCGGCTTACTTGAAGTACCAATGTGCTTATTTCAGTTTATAAGATTCGCAAAACGCTATTTGAAAGTAGCGCCAACTGGGAACACATTTCACTCTTATTATTTTTTGCTTTAGTATATGGACGTGTAGTTGTAATCCACACCTTTGAATTGGTTCTTTTAATCAATCAAGAGCAGTATTGCAAACTAATTGATTTGTGTGGCTGTGGATTTCGGTAAATGCTATTTTCAATTGCTTTGTATTTCATTATTTCCTTGTAAAAAAAAATTTACAAAAAGTAAAATTTTTGTTACGTACTGTTAAAAATTTGGTTAACGTTTCTAGGAATTCTAAGGGAAGTTTCGCAGAATTTTTAATATTTCATGTTGTTTCACGGTAATGGAGGAAAACTCACAGACTTTTTGTATGGATATTTTTCGTTTTCAGTTCTGCACATGCGCAGAATGAGAAAATTGTTTCTTATATCGTATCTGTGCATGCAATGTTGATCAAGAATTTGCTACCGTATTTTGTCAGTTCTTATGTTGTTAGAAATGGGAAATATTTTGAGTGAATGGGAATTCCGAACCCTAATTGACAATAAATGATTAAAATATGGCGTAAGTCGTAAGACCAACTTAGTTTATATCTTCGGGATTCAGGCAACATAGTTCTAACTCTCTACACTGTTTTCTTTTTAACTGTAAATTTAGAGCAATCAGTGCGAAGCTGGAATTTTGACTAAAGAACCTGTGTTCAAATCTTTAGACTTTTTTTCTCCCAACATACCTGAGAACTGTATGATGATTGATGAATGCCTTTTATTAGCCAAATTACTGAAAATTCCCAGGTAGCTATGTTGCCTAGCTTTTCTCATAAATGTTTCGGAAAATCTTTAATAGTGTACGTTCATTTATTTCTATAAATCTGGGAGAAAATTTGGTCTAAAATGTAATTTTTCATTTTTAATGTAACAGTTATTCAGTCGATTTAAATATAATTTAGAAAAAGCAAAACCTAAAAGTTACGATACCAATTTTGCAATTTTTCGTTCAACGTAGTTCCGTTTCCATAATAAGAAATATTTTCATGTGTCTCACTTGTTGGTATTCTATATATCCTAACTAAAGCTTTATATTACTTTAAAATCGTAATGTTTTTCTCTCTATTTCAGAATATTATATCTAATCTAATTAACAAACTATGTTAATATCATATTAATATTCTTGTTCTTGTACTGAGGTCGGAAAGCCTGCACACCCATTTCAAGTCAAAGGACGGCAACTTTTTAAAGTTTATCGTCTTTCGAGACTCTCGAAACGATACCTAGACAAGACCGAGACTAATGTATCGAGGCTCGAGACCGAGACGAGACTGAAGTTTATAATCAAGACCGAGACGAAGACCAAGACCGTAATTTTCAGATCGAGACGAGACTAAAACCAAGACTGTCCTAAAAAATCGAGACGAGAATGAGACTGATGCCAGTCTCGTCTCGTCTCCGCTCGATTCCATCCCTACCTACTCTCAGTGTACAATCTCTGCGCAGCCAATACCCTAATCAGTGTCTTCTTTATTATCACCAGTGCTGTTCATCTCTTGCCTATGATATTTAGTACTTTTTCATTACACATATTTTGTATCAAGCTGACTTTTTATTTTCTTCTACATCTCCACATTCCAAAAACCTCTCATTTTCTTTTTTCACTCCTTCATAGAGTTCTTCTTTCTGCTCCATTCAACAGAATACTTAATACAAAACATTTAATTTAATCTCTTCCTCAACTCTTTGTTAATTCATCCACAGAAGAAATCATTATTCTTAGTGAACACCTATTTCACCACTTGACTTTTTCACACATTCTCATTTATAATATTTCCCAATTACCTGAAAATACGTATTATGTTGGCTATAGTTCGATTTGTTTCTTTTCCTTTTATTTCCGTTTATTTTAATTTCATGTTCCTCTCACACAGCTTTCTACAGCTGTTTTATCATCTTGTTATTTGATGTCTCATTTTCTGCGGGAAGAACAATTTCATCTGCAAATCTAGTGTATTCCATTTTTCTTTTCTTTTCCTTCACTTTTGAATGATCTCTTTACTTCTTACAAGATACAACATTCCTGTCCCACTTCCAGGCACCATCATCATTTTTTAGCACTCAGGAACTCCCTGCAAAACAACCAAAACCACCACAGCTTCAACAGACTATGCAGAGATGTTCATTTCTATCAAGCCTCAAACACCTTCACCCTCACGTTTCAATTCCGTCCTCACCCTCACGCGCTCTTACTCTCATATCTTCACTCAGCCCTCTCTCTTACATACCCTCACACACCCTCACGTTGCAACTTTGTTCTCACTCACATTTTCAATCAGCCCTCACCCTCACACACCCTCACCCCACGTTGCAACTTTGCCCTCACTCACACTTACATCTTTGATCAGCCCTCACCCTTACACACTCTCCCCCTCACATTGCAACTTTGCCTTCTTACTCACCCTCACTTTCACGACTTCGATCAGCCCTCAAACGGTGAGAGTGTGGAGATGTGAGGTTAAGGTCTCCCCTCAGGAGGGTCACCCTCGTGAGGTTAAACGCCTTTGGTTTGATGTACTGTTCGACGTATTGTGCATCACTAACTGCTGTCAGCTGGCCAGACAATCAACACAACTATGTACTCGCAACAAACGTGTGCATGAAAAACTGAAGATCGGCGCTTGTGAACCACAGAGGTGGCATTCTGTTACGGGACAACTGGAAGTCACATTTTGCTTAATTGTATATATTTTTAACACGTTATTTCCGATTAGTTTACCTAATTTGTATTATTAATGAAAGTATTTTTTAATTATCTGAAACTGCAAATAATATATATTTCTTATCAAGTCGGTGAATGGGTCGATTTCACGATTGTCAGATTTGTATCATGAAGAACGGTAGTTCTTCGAGTGACGCTGACAAATGAGTCTGTTAGCGGCACTCTATGTATACAGCTAGTTTAGGATCTAGCAAACTATAAGCCCGATTGTGATGCTTGAACTTGCAGTTGAAAGCTATTTGTCATACTAAGACACTGAAAAAAATGGGTTAGTAGGATCTCCCTGGGCCTCCCTCCCCACTAAGGCGGTGCGAAAAAAAATAAAAATTTCACATTTCTGATGATAGCACTGGCCCCAAACCATATAGACTTCCGAAATTTGTGGAATCTAAATATACTGTTCAATACATTTCAAACGGTGTATCGCACGTCAAAATCGGTGAAGGAATTCAAAAGTTACGACTATTTTTAGCCGTATCACAGAATTTTTACAAATGGTAGGAAAAAATTGTCTGTCTTTTTTGTTAGCCCCAAATTGGTGGTATCGGAGAGTTTTGGGGATCAATTGCGGGCCCCAAGTTGAGGTAAATCTAAGCTTATTTTTTTTTATAGGAGTTACCGTTTTCGAAATACGGAGCCTACCATGGTCCAAAATCGACCTTTTGTATGAAGGCTATGAACTTTTTTTAACAGACAGCCATACAAATTAAGTGATATCAGTATAAAAGCCCTTTCGGGGTAAAGGAAAGATTGACGCAAGAATTCTACTCACAAAAGAAGTTATATCCATTTTGCGAGTGATTTTATTTGTGTCACTATGGAGGATACTAAGTCTCTTAATTTTATTACAAAGGAAACAATTCCGCCATGGTGACACAAAGAAAATCACTCCCAAAATAGATATCAGTTTTGTGAATAGGATTCTTGCGTCGCCCTTCCCTTTACCCCGAAAGGGTTTTTATACTGATAAAGAGCACAGGGGTTAAAATTCGTGAACAAATTTTATGAGCTTTGAGATGCTTCTTTATAAACATCAATGTAGTAAATCAAATCTAGAGCGATTCAAAATTTCTATTGGGCTATCTCTGTGAGAATAATTCTTATAACTATATTGTTTCGAATTTGTGACATTTTATCATTGTAACTTTATTGTTACAGAGATATGATTGTCTTTTACATGCTGGCCTCGAATCAATCCTCAACTGCTCTCTGAGTAATAGTGCCTGCCTTCAGGCCACTTTGCCCGTTCGTTCGGGTGGACTTAGTATTCGTCGGGCCATGAATTTTATGATTCCGTCTTTCTTAGAGTCTTTCCATGGCTCTCGATGTGTTGTTGAGTCTATCATTCCTCCGGGTTTATGCCTTGATCCAGACGCGGCTATTCATGATTGTAAAGCTCAGTGGTATTGTTTAATCGGCATGGATTCTCCTTCTTTAGACTGCAGCAGTTCTCAGACCATTTGAGATGATCCAATTATTCAACACACCCAATCGTTTCTTCTACAATCCCCCGGTTGTCTTGAGGATAAAGTCAGACTTCTTGCTTCTTTCTCTCCAGATTCTGGGGTTTGGCTTAAGGCCCTACCTTCTCCTCCTCTGGACCTCCACTTATCCAATGAAAGTTTTCGTATTGCTGTTGCTTTACGATTAGGAGCTGATGTCTGTGTACCTCACAATTGTCCAGGTTGTGAGGCGTTCGTAGATCAACGAGGCCTTCACGGTCTCTCTTGTGTTCGTAGTGCTGGTAGACACATGCGTCATGCCAGTGTAAATGACGTAATTCTTCGTACTCTTATTTCAGCTGAGGTACCTTCAGTGCGTGAACCATCTGGATGTAGTCGTTCCGATGGTAAGAGACCTGACGGTATGACTCTAGTGCCTTGGAAAAGAGGAAGATCTTTATTATGGGACTTTACTTGTGTCGATACGTTTGCCCTCTCGAATCTTCCTCATTCATCTTTGCGAGCTGGTGGTGCTGCTTCCCATCGAGAGGTCGAAAAAAGAAACAGAAAATACAGTACCCTGTTAGATAAATTCATCTTCATTACCATTATAATCGAGTCAAGCGGTGCTTGGAGTACCGAGGGCTTCAATTTCATCAAGGGAGTTGGACGACGCATTGGGCTTGTCTCCGGCAATGCTCGCGTCACTGCTTTCCTATTGCAGCGTATTAGTATCGTTCAGCGTGGTAATGTTTCTTCAGTTCCTGGAAAGCTGCTTCCGGTGACGAAATTGGAGGAGATATTCCTTCGCTAAATTCTATTTCCCTTATTGATGTTTGTTTTTTTTATTTTTGGTTGTTCCTTAAGGCTTTGTTGAGTACAGACAATTCATGATACTGATATTGCTATCTCGTACGTAATAATGTAATAAATTGTTTTATCATTTCTTTCCATTGCTGGAAACATTACTGAAGTTGACTCCGTACTGGCATAGTTTCTTGAAATTATTTTACATGTTACTCTTTATTTATCTTTCTTTATGTCATAAATTATTCGAAAATATATCGCTCTCTTAATAATACAAAAGTCAAGTTAGAAACTGCCTAGCCCATTATAAATCAATATTTAGATTTTAGCGCCATCTGTTTGACCTCAAGGAAGCTATCAGTATACTATAGATTGCAGTACACTATAAGAGGACAAAAGGGAATTCACTAATCAAAAAAGAGGCTTGTTACAGTTCATACTGAATGTAGTTCTGTGGAAGGCAGAAAACACATTTGTGCACCGAAACTTTTACTTGTGTGGATTCTGATGGTCCCCTTCCCCTGAAATCTTTAACTGTAAAATTAATGTAAAACTAATTATAATATATTTTCTAATATTTTAATAATAACTTATCATCAGTACCGGATCTAGAAATTTTCTACGGGGGGTAAAGTTAGATTTGCCGCTCTTTCCACGCACTTTTGTCCTACTCTTCCCATCGTTTTCTATACCGGCCGACGTGACAGCCACAATATTGTCTCGCATCACGTAGTGTTCTTTTGTTATCTTCTCTGGAGTCTGTCGTGGCATCGCTATTACTCACTCCAATAAGGCAGTAGACCTGCTTATCTGACTCGAATCGCGGTTTTGAATTTTAAAGGTGAAAGTAGGTTGTATGGAATAACATAAAAAATGTCTTAGTGCGCCGGTATTGAAATTTTGAACACGTTTAGACCAATTTCAATTTAATAGGCGATTTTACTTCCTTTTTTTAGAAGCTTTGATTTGTTTTATTTATAGCTGTTTACTGATTCCCAAACGTGCCGCCCGGGATGCTTGCCCCCTTTTGCCCCCCTAGTTCTGGCACTGCATATCATAGTGTTTTACAGTACGTGGCGAAATTCAATACCTTCTCCACCGTAGAGTTAGTCAAAGTTCATGCAAATGTTAAGTAAAAAAGAAAAATTAAAAATAATTTTTAAAAAAATATGCTTTTTTAAGATAGACTAAAAAGTAAAAAATAATAAATTGAATTAATCTTATGAATCGGAAAACAAAAGCGTGGGTGCTCTTGCTTACCCTATCATAAAATCATAATATCTAAGAGCATCCACGCTTTTATTTTCCGATTCATAAGATTAATGCAATTTATTATTTTTTACTTTTTAGTCCATCATAAAAAAGCGTGTTTTTTAAAATCCTTTTTTAATTATTATTTTTTCAATTATGTCAATTTTCAGCTCTCTGTTGCATGGCCTTGGCTGATACAAAACTGTCCCGAGACTGCAGAATTACAAGCATATCTAGCGTCTAAACGGTGCGTCTTAGAAGAAATATTAAACTCCCTGTGAGATAGGCAACCCAAATTTCACAAAATAGTTGCGGCATTGCGTGCATTTAAGGAAAATTTCGTATTATTTTAATTAATTAATAAATTAATTACAGCTAACTGGATTATTTTGTCGTATATCTAATGATTGAATATTGTATTGTCATCGGAAGCAAGCAAGTTTACAAAATTTCAAAGAAATCGGATGATGGGAAGTGAGTTTAAAATCGGTTGCAAAAATTTGTACCGAACAGACAGACAAGAAAGCGAGTTGGTTTGTACCGAACAGGCAGACAAGAAAGCGAGTTATTAAAAACGTGTTAAAAACAAGAACTATGAATGAAGAGCAGTAAAAAAGAGTGTGTAATGGTTAAACTTATTACAAAAATTGGAAAAAATTAACCTTGTCTGAAAACTAAAATTATAGTTCGATGTGTGAAGTCAAGAGCTAATAAGTGAGTATGTACGACAAAAAACAATTTTGTTTGGAAACTTTTGAGTGAAAAGATTGAATTGAATTGACTACGTCTCACTGCAAAGCCAAACAAAATCTCTGGAAGGGAACGTGTTTCAGAGGAAAGGAAAAAACGTTGCGATTTACTTGAAAAACAACAACGAATCCCTCTAAAGTTTCTTTCTATTCAAGTGAAGATACTCTCCTTCTTTTCTTAGAAGTGACATTTAAATCTCTTCGTGACCCTTCTTCTGGCTGTTCCTCCTTCACAACAAACTGAATAAACCCCCTCCCCAAACTGAAATCCTCCAAAAGCTACCATTTCCACAAGCAGTATCATTTGCAAAAGGGAGAGAGATCCAATCGAAAAAGCCCACATAAGGACATTCTTTCCATCCTTCGTTTCTCTTAACACTCCCATTTGTATCAAAACATATCCCTATGACTTCCGGTTATCCTTAGTCCCTCCCACCTCAACCTTCTTCATCTCAAAGTTCTTCATTTTCTGCTTGCTTTCGTTTTGTGTTCCAGAATCTGCAACCGCATCCTTCCATTCTCTCTTCCTTAATCTTATCTTCGTCCCGTTTTGTTCCTTTTCCGCCCTTCAGAAGAACTTTTCGTCTATAAGTGTATCCATCTGTTTCTTCCAAAATATTACAGCTGGGTGATTTCTCCCATTATTACAGCATGGAGTTATTGTACATTCAAGTAGAATGATACCGAGCCGCCGTAGTTCTGTAGTAGAGCGTTGGCGTAGTATTCAGGAGGGGCTGGGTTCGATCCCAGCGGCCGACAATCCTCACTGAGGTTTTCTCAGGGTTTTTCTTCAGTTACACCAGACAAATGCCGGGATGACACCTTCAACATACGCCCTGGTCGACACCTTCGCGAATTCTTTCCCATACCCTATCCCAGCCTGAGCCTTAGATACCTAAAGGCCATAAATAACATTCAAATTCAAGTGTAATGATGATGATGATGAGTTTTCTACCCGTAGACAGGTCTTGACACGAAGGTCCCTGGACAATGTAGTTTACCATTACCTTCGATCAGATGAAAATGACATCCTATGTTTAACGTGAGATCCGAATAACTTGTGTTCCCACCGAGAATTGAATCCGGGGCCCCTTTATTACAAGGCAACGAGAGTTACCATCTGGATGTATACTAACAGTTAAATAAGCTCAAAAAAATACGGTAGACTTTATGAGAACATTGCGAATCGCGTATAGTAAAATTAACGTCACTTCTTTAAATGGAGAAATCTTAAGTAAATGGAAAGGACCTTCCAATTTTGGAAGTCACCATATTTTAAGGAAACAAACGTATAAAATAAGGTCATTGAACTTAAATCTAAAATCAGTTTCTCCCTGTATTTTAGGTGAAATGATAGCCTACATTACAAACGGGTAGGCGTAGTACTGTATTGCCCATAACGCGAGACATTTCCTGTATCTCATCTTATCTCCGTCTCGAAAAAAACGAGTCGAGACAAAATTTCAGAAATAAAACTTTATTTTATATGGACCATTTTAGTGCCTTGACTTAGGTTCAACACGACTACTATGAGCGCAATGCTTGTTAATATTCACAAACAACCATGCCCTAGGCAGAGCTGAATCCAGGTCACTTTTGGTGATACAAACATAGGTGACCCGCTCTGAATCTTGACCCAATTGACCCTGTAGTCCAATCTTGACCCAGTGGCACTGTGATTTGAGTCAATTTTAACCTGGGAGATTTCTTGAGAAGTGAGCTTATGCACGGGTATTTCATTTTTGAGAGTTTTAAAAGCACTTAACTTTTTCATACTAATTCAAACACGACTAGAGGAGGGAGGAGGAATTTGCACACCTCCGGCAATATTTTTGTTCTTTCCAGAAATATCAGACTATTTCCGTATGTTATTGTTTTGTCGTTTTTAGTAACTTTTCGACGTCGTAATTTTCGTGCTCTAGGGGAGGGGAGGGATTAAGATCCCTGGTTCGGTTACCTCGAATAAAACGCTGTTCAAATGCAATAGTATATCATAATGGAACAATAAAATCTCTGCTTTACCTTTCAGGCCGCCGAGTCAGGCTTCATCCCAACCATACATCCGGTGACTAGGGCCAAATTTTAATCCAATTGACCTAATTTAACAGGTAAACCGTTTCAGCTGTGACTCCAGGCGGTATTCGAACCCGCAACGTTGGAGAGGCTGCACTAACGAGAAATTTTAGAATTGAGACGGGATAAGCACATCTTTTATACATCTTTCTATCAACCAGTCGCATGGCCCGGTCTCTTAATCATAATACGAAAGTGAAGTGACTGATAAATGAGAAAAATAGGAACAAATCATATTTCCAACAAAATCGTTATATAAACTAAATAGGGTAAGGTAGCCGCGCTAATCGCTACCTACTCCAGACACTGTGTCTACTGTGCGCTAAATAAATCAGGAATAAATAAATAAAGCGCCGATCGATGGCTTTTGGGACTTATTTCGTAGTCTTTCGAGCTTACCAAACTTCAAACGTAATATTCCCATAATGATGGCAATAGAATTTCTTAATTGTAGAATGTCTTTTTCTAGTTTCAAAAGCGATAGACAGTAAATTCCATAGTTCTATTTTTGGTTGTTAACGTTACGATTTGTTCTATCGTATCACCTTAGAAACTAGAGGTGTGCTACTCGTACCAAAGATTAAAAAAAAATGAATCGTATATTCCATAAACTGTAATTGTTCCAAAAAATACTACTAACGTTTGGCGTTATGAGATAGATTGAAAATCTTCTGAGAATCCTATATTGTCGCCACCACCCTCTCAAATTATAGAGATTCTGAATGTTCGCTTCTTGCAATAAGTATTAACCTGTATTTTAAGGCTGTTTTGATAAACGCCACAAGATGTCGAGCACAACAATAATTAATTGTATAAACAAGTATCAACACAAGTGTGCGTTCTCTTTCCGTAAAAGAAATCTGACATTGGTTATTTTTGGGTTTCAAGTGGTGTATCACGCCTTTGGTTAATAAATAAATCACATATTACTTTATTTTCTTCCATGCATGTTGTATTCTGCATTTGGAATCAAAGTAAAAATGTAGATATAGCAACGTGGAATAATCGGTTCTGTCCTAGGGAGACTTGTTTGCAATATTTCTATTTTTGAAAAAGCACAAATGGGTTATATATGCCCGTGCTTTGCTTTACATGACTACTGAGAAACACTGTAAAATTACTCGACCTGGTGATTACCGTTGCTGACTGCTAATCGTGCGTTCCCGGGTTCGATTCCCGGCACTGCCAAGGGTTTTTTTTTAAGCGAGAGGGTTTGCAATGGTGCCCGCCCAACATCGTGATGCAATTCTGGAGCTGTTGTAAATAAAAGACAGTGGCGATCACAGTTGAGAGCTTCGCTTCTCCTCTCCCAAAACGTCTGGTCAATGTGGGGACAGTAGAACAATTCCTACCTCCAGCAGAGGCCTCATTCAGTAGTGGATTGAATATGGCTGTGATTTATTATACACGTCAAAGCAGTTAAGCATTCATTACTTTTGTGTATTTTAAATATGCACAGATGTATACAAATGGGTTATTAGAGCTACGAGTGTATTAATTAGGTTACTGCTTCTGGTAGCCTAGAAAAAAAAGATTAGAGGTAGCAGGTACGTCTCGGTACTAGCCTCTTTCCTCAGCTACGTGCGCTACTAAGTAGGCCCTAAATTCATCGAAGTTCTCGCTAGATGCTGCAAAAGTTTCATGACCAACTGAATAAACTTATGTCAGAACATACTGTGAACAAATATAAACAAAATGTTTACAATGTGAACGTAATGACTACGTCATTACTTTGTAGATCATTTTAGTATATATAGTTATATGGTTTATTGTTTTTATGTATATAAAATATGTAAATAATGTTTCTTTTTATTTTTAGATCGGCCAATCGTATTTAATAATTAGGTAAGGTGTGCACGCCAAGTTTTATTTGTTTTTGTTTTTTTAAATATGTTAGTTTGTAAGTGAAATTGTGTATTTTTTGTGTATGTGAAATGTGTAAATTGGTTTTCTCTTTCTTTTAGGTATTGCTGTATGTTAAAATAAGAAATATTCTTGTCACTGCACGTACCATTAGGTACATAATATGTGTATGTATTCAAATTTCATTCTTTTCTCTCATTCTATGATCTTATAGCTAATTAAATTCTGGTTCTTCGGCTTGACAAGTAGTTTGGCATCAACGCCAGGGGCAGAAATCACACAACACAGTCGTGTCATGTGTTGGGTATTGAGGAATAGAAAGGACCGAGGTAAGTAATGCCGCTTTCACGAACAAAGCATTTACAGAGAGGAACAAGAAAGAGTGCGAAGTGTTGAAATAATGAAGATTACAAGAAATATTTGCCGATTGTTTCCTCTGAATGCGAAAATTGATGTTATCCCCACCCACTTTTTTATACGAAGCGACGTGCTACGCGATTGAATTTTAAATCTCATTTGCCCTGAGTGCATGTTAAGTGAGAATTTTTAAAGTTGATTTTTATGGGTAAAATATGGGAAAATGATTTTTTTATGTGTATTTCTAAACGGGAAATTACTGGATACATGAACAGGTGGAATAACGGTTCTTGTAGTTAGTTGGAATTTTTTGTGTACCCTGTGCACAATGAGAGTAGAGTGCTACAGGGCTAGATGGGAAAAATTGGAGAAATTTTTAGTGATAGTTGGTGTAGTGGAAGATTACGGATCATTCGATTAGCGTTAAGTCTATTTTCTTTCTTTAGTGTCTTTCTGACGTAAAAGGTATAGCTTCTTAATTTTCTTTTCCTGGGCTCGATTGGGAAAGTTGGGAAGTACTATTAAAGGCAGTAAGAACTCTGTAATTCATAGCTGGAATATAGATTGCAGAATTATTGAACGGAGTAACAGTATTTTATGGCATTATTTTTGTAGAAGATGAACGCTGCTGGGTTAAAGGATTAGATCATTGTAGAAAGGTGTAAAAGGATTTTGTGGCATTATTTTTGTAGAGGATGCACGCTGCTTGGTTAACGGATTAGATAATTGTAGAAAGGTGTCAAAGGATTTTGTGGAATTATTTCTTGTAGTGGATTAACGAGCGGAGTGTTCAGTAACGAAAACTTACAGGTAAGGTCATTCAGTTCCTAAAGAGTTACAAAATAAGAAAAGCACCCTGTCTAAATTTACCTATCGAATCGTCTTTGAAGAAGGTCAGGGAGGAACTGATGCGCATCCTGGATAGTAATTATAGAGAGATCTAAGGTCATAATTAGATGCGATAGCCACTTTCACAAGTAGGGCCGAAGAGCTACAACCTTGACTTTTAGAAAACGAAATCCACTGGTTTATGTAGATTTATTTGAGTATTTTATCGTTCGCACAAATCCCAAGTACTACAATCGATCAGAAAGTGTTTCGAAACGCTAGACTGAGTAAGATTTGGTTACTAATCAGTAAGGCTGGTCACTCGAGTTAGGTTCCTAATTGCTAAACCTGATCCGCCCTTTTTTTAGATACCATTTCGTCGTGTTGCACTCGAAGCCTTTCTTACAACAAATATGAACAAAATGTGTATAATTATAACAAATATGAACAAAATGTGTACAAAGGGAACAGATACGAACAAAGAGTGTATACAATGTGAACAAAATGTGCATAATGTAAATAAAATATGTATAATGTGAACAAAATGTTCACTTTGTGAACAAATATAAGAAAATATGTACAAGGTGTAAACAAAATATGTAAAATGTGAACAAATGTGAACATAAATGTTTTTAAAGCGATTGTAAAGCAAATATCCAACAAATATACAAAATTTCCAGTCAGAAGAGTATAATAAAATGGTGGCTCTTCTACTAGACATTTTGTGTGTAATTGTTTTTCTGTAATATAGAATATATTTTTGTGTAATTGAACATTTGCTAGTGTATAATTGAGTAGTGGCTTATTAGTAAATATATGGGTTGTGATATATTGAGCATATATTGCTGCTAGAATCATATAAAACCTGATAATGCATATTTATTTGTTACTGTAGATATTACAGCAATAATGAAACTAATACTAAAGTACATCCCTTTTCCACTGTTTAGTTGCTTTTATTATTCGCATATTTTATAGAATACGTTCCGTAATATTATCAACCTATAGAGCTTAAATCAAGATAGGTGCTGAGTAACATACGAACAGTCAAAACTACCATATTAAAGTGCACTTTATACTCTGTCATAGAGTTTAGACCTATCCTAAACTTTACTGACTAGAGGAAATTATTCTTAGTTAGAAAAAAAGCTTGAGATGCCTAAAGACCATAAAATTCGAAATTGATGAGAATCAGGAGGTGTCATACTCTTATCTATGAACCGTGTCTTCCATAAAATATTTTTAGAATTCTAGTATCATTTGACGTTACAAATAACTTAGAAATAATTTTTAAAGCCCTATGTTGTTATTAACCCCAATTGGAAAAATTATAAATGTTCTTTTTTTTGCAATAACTTGAAGGGTTTACGAAAGCTAGTCCATCCTATCCATGCATTGAGGTCAGAGGAGAAGGTCCAAATACGGGCTACCACTTTTATTTTTCGAATATCTCCAAAATGTTTCAACTAATGTACTAAACAACAACTGCAAATATGCCTTATAGATATGTCTATTTTATAATCTAGTTGCAAATTTAGCTTAAAAACACATCACTATGATATTAAACAGATATTTTACAGAGATGTCATAATCTTGAGTTTTGAAACACTAGTCTAAATATGGGCTACCCTTTAAAGTTGTCTTAAATAATTAAGAAATACACTTGACGATACAAAATAATGTTCAAGGGTGATGTAGACATGATAAATGTCTATTTACAAAAGTCAGACACAGTCCTCCTTTTCTTCGCCGGCGCATTCGTTATGTACCCACAACGAACACATGATACACTTAACCTATAGCTCTCCCTGTATGTCTTAAGAGAATATCGTATTATAGAATATACAATTTGCATCTTCATCGTCTGGCTCTTCTTGTCAGGTTGGCGTTCGTAACAAACTGTCCTAATCACCACAAGGACGTAGATCAGAAAACATCATCTTGGATTTTTCAGAACCTGAAAATTGTCTTGTGAATTCTAAACCTCCTTGTTTTCTTTTCCATCCAGATGTCTTTTTCTCTTTTTTCTTTATTTTTCATTTCTTTGCTGAACCTTATTAAAAGATAGCGTCTTCTTGCATTTACCAGTTTCCGGTTTTTCCAAGGAAGCAATAATTGTTTCTTTGTATGAGTTATCCATTATAACAGTAGCACTTCCTCGTTTTCTACCTCGATTGCTGACCTTTTCTTTATGACAAGAACTGCTGAAATATGAAAAGGACAACCAAGGTTTGAAATTCCACGTAATGAATTCTAAGAGGAGGAAACTCTTAAGATGGGAATGTCGGCAAGGTAGCTGTGTTTAGACTATTCGTAGAGGTTGCTTAGTGACGCAACAAAAGTCAATACGTAATATAATTTGTTTTATACTGACCACGAGCGCTGTCCCTCAGTAATATAACTTACCTTATGAAACATTTTATACTTGGTTTTATTGTGATTAAAAAACTGAAATACAAATACCTTATAAAACTCTCCCACTGTTGAAAACAGGTCCAACATGAAAATAAATTAACTACATCCACCTCTTTGTCGCTAACTGATTTCTGCCACCACCTTTGTCCTTGACGAACTGTTTCAACATTTGGCACCAGTCAGCCATACTACACAAGCATATACTAGACTAAAACGCCTACTAGTCCGTATTTGGACCATAGCCCATATTTAGACCTTCTCCTCCTCTACTAAAGTTAGGGTTGTTTACGTTAGAAATAGTGAAACAATCTTACTATATTTGTGTGAGAAATATTATTATACCTATTCACAGCACATGTAAAAGAAAACTTTCTTAATGCAATAAAGTAGAATTAGATGGACCAGTTAACGTATCCGCTGGGTGTACAGGGTGATCAAAAAGTCACGCAACCCATATATGTACTATAAAATATGTTGAAAATGGTCACCATTCACTTCCTCACACATGTGCATCTTTTGATCATGTTCCTGAAGACCCTCTGGAGTATGTAACATGAAATGTTGTCCACAGTACGTTGAATATTCGTCTTCAGTTCATCCAAGGTATGTGGATGGTTTACGTAGGCCGCAGACTTCAGAAATACCCAGAGGAAAAAGTCCGGCAGAGTGAGATCTGGAAACCCGGGCTTCCATAGTGGCTTCGTAATGATGCGCCCAGCTAACACAGATTCAAGATAGTCCAAGCTCTAACGAGAGGTATGGCCTGTTGCGCTGTCCTGCAGAAACCATGTTCTTTCCTTTACCTCGTCAGTCAGAGAGTCAATGAATTGCGTGACCAGCCGAAGATAACATTCACTGTTTATTGTTGTTTCGAGAAAGAGAATACAAATTATCTTTCAAGATATATCATACCACACGTCGAGCTTTTGGGCATGAAGGGGAGACTCATGCACTACATGAGGATTGTCAGTCGACAAATAATTTTGTGAATTCATGTACCCGTCGAGGTGAATCCATGCCTCGTCAGACCAATACCAGTCATCCAACTCCTCCCCATCAGGAATCACGTGTTCAATAAACGAACGACAGTAAGTTACACGCTTCACTAAATCACCATCCATTAACTCCTGCACAACTCCTATTTTGTACGGAAACATTTTCAACGCTTTTCGTAATATGGTATGTGCTGTACCATGAAGACACACCACTCTGGCCAGATAACCTGCGCATGGACTTATGCGGACGTATGGCCATTGCTGCACTGATATCCGTTACTTTGTCTTCTGTGAGAACTTTCGGTCTACCACTTCGGGGTGCATTAACCACACTCCCTGTTGTCTTGAACTTATCATACAGACGTTATATTGTTGATTTATTTGGAGGTGTCTTCTGAGGATACGCCTCTGCGAAGTATGCCGCGGTGGTTCCGTAACTCAAACTCCGTATGTACTGTTCCAGAATGAAGATCCGTCCCACAAGTGAGTACACCATCCTGCTGGGGACCTCAATACTGCTTCCTGCCTCAACTACCACCACCAATCACCTGCAACACAATAGAAAACAAATATTACATGGATTGCGTGACTTTTTGATCACTCTGTATTATATAAGATTATTTCCAATAAATACCTGAAGATGACAGGCACAATAACAATGACATTTTTAAAGTAATATCAACAAAATTTTAAGTTTTGTTACTAAAAGGAAAAACCTGGTATTATTTATTTTTAGCGTAAGTATTGTTGTAGACTTTGTGTTAATAAACAGTTTATATATAAAATGATTTATTGTATATACTATGTTATCATCCGCGTATAAAAATAGAAGAAAAACAAAGATATAGTGACAAGAAATAATTAGGTTAGGTGTTTTGGGTATTAGAAAATGTTTTGTATTTTTGAAAAAGCACAAATGGGTAAAGTATGCCCGTGCTTTAATTCATGAGTTGGTCACTATCTTGGGCTGGTTAGTCCACCCACCGGAAATCTTCTACTGTGTGAAAGTTCACATCGTTCACAGTTTAATGGTATTTTCTATGGCATAACTTCTGTGAACTTATGGCGAACTGGCAACCAGAGCGCCCACCCGGGAAATTTAGTTTGAGGATCATTAAAAATGAAATATTTATGAGAAGTGGTTTCACAGTAAATTATCTGCAATATGTTTTAAAAGGTTTTAAAGTGTAAACACTTTATTATTAGCTTACATAAAGAACCAATAGTATTAGCTTACATAAAAAAACCTGAAGGAACATACAAGGGTATAATGAAAATTTCACTCTTTAATTTCTTAAGCTCAGTGCTAGTGGCAATTCGCTCTATTACATAATCATAGCTTACTGTATGGTTTCGACTTTCAATATTTAATATCGGAAGAAATCTTAACATGTCTTGCTGGAGTAGCAAACATAATCTTGTTATATAGTTTTAAAAACACGCGAAAGCAAACAACTTGGGTTCACAGTAAAGAAGTCACTATTGAAACTAAAATCAGGCAATATTAAAATACGCATTCAAAGCATTTCATATAACAATATGATTCTTGCTCCTGGAAACGTGATCTAGAATCAGATTATTTTCTATCAAAAGTATTTTTGGAGAGAGCTGGTTTCAGCTTATTTCCATTACTAAGTTTGAGAGAAGCTATAAATATGTTAGAACTTTCATGGGACATCGTGGTAGTGGGTGTTGTGGCACCTGGCCCACAAAAACAGCTTCCAAGGGCCTTCAATATCCTTCATGCTAGCGGGTCCCCACAAAAGAACTTGCAAGGAACCTTAGAATACTGATCAGGACTAAAACTAAAACATATTAAGTAAATATAGTGACTTAAAAGTATATGAATAAAGAAATCTGCATTTACCATTAAACTTTACATGGCCAATTCTTGCGATTTATGAAGCCTTACAGTAGGACTGCTGAAATTATAACTTCAGTACTGTCTTTTAGTTGGTCATAACAAATCTTGTGTGTTAAAATTGTAAATTTTGGAAGACAGGCAGGACTCTCACGTTACTAGTACTAGAAAAAGTAGATTGCCTTCTTTATTGGGTAACATTACACTTCAATAGAAAAAGGCCAGCTGGGTGGGGCCCAAACGGAAATTCCAGGGTTCCCGACCGGTCCAATTCGCCCCTGTCAGAATTTCCAATGTGCTAGGATGTGAATAATATTAGAATAAGCTCATTATACACGTCTCTAATGATAGAGATCTCTCAGCTATTCCAGCAATGACCATTAAATCAATTTGGTATATCATTGTTTACCAGTTTTATTTATCTTCTTTTGTTTTTAAATGACAGTATACAGTGCGCGACATTTAATAGTTGCCGGATGTAGAACCGATCGTATTGCGTTGGTGAAGAAGTCCATGTATTGTGTCCTATAGTTGAAACGGGGTCACCGGGTTAATCAGGTCATTCGGGTCAGATTTTGGACCGGGTCCGGTAACTTGAATCCGGTAACTCCGGTAACTTGAAAAATAAAGTAGAGTTTTCAAATATTTCCTTGCATTTGAATAGTGTTTCTTTCAGGGGGGACCGGGATTGAAGATGTTACCAAAGAGTGCCAAATATACGATGAGTAAATTCACAGTTAATTATATTTTCTAGACCGGGTCAAGTTTCGGACCGGGTCACCTATGTTCGAGTCATCAAAAGTCACCCGGTTTCAGCTCTGTTGTGTCGCAGTGGAGAAAAGTGAGTCATCGGTGAGTGACAGTTACGGATAGTTGAAGTGGTTTAAGTTGAATAGAGGAATTCCATCGTTGCATTTCTAATATCTTTCAGCAATGTTTATGATTGATGAATGTACCCTAACAGCACAACGATAACGGGCCGATATCGGTCCTATACTGGGCCAATAACGCGGATACCGATCATGGTTGTCGTTTTAATAAATACCAATCTACACTGGTTTGTATACGAGATTTCTAGATTTAAATCTATTCCTGAAACATGAGAAAAGTGTTCTACTTCATACAGAAAACGTGCAAAAAAAAAAAAAAACTTGACAGATTAAATTATTAATTTTAGAGAAATATCCATATTGTCATTCGATATTGAATAACATCATTCAAAATCTCAAATTACAGAGCAGCCGTGGTTCAGTAGTAGAGAGTTGATTTAGCATTCGGAAGGTCGTGGGTTCAATCTCAGTGGCCGAACATCCTCACTAAGGTTTTTCAAAGGATTTCCTCAGTCACACCAAGCAAATACCGGGATGGTACCTTCAACTAAGGCCCAAACCTTCCCACATCCTTTCTCTATCCTGATCTGAGCCTTAGATGACTAAAGGACATAAAGAAAATTGAAATCGCAAATTGTCCGGTACTTATATCGGTCAATATTTCTCTGCTACTAGGGTAGCTTAGAGTTGGAGGAGATATTTTATGATTGCCATGTTAAACCATAGTGAATTCGTGACAATGAAATTCTGATTATAAAACTTATCTATGTGACACTTCCTCACTCATAAACACTGCTCATATACGTAGATGTATTTTGAACAACATCGATTGTGATTTACTAAGCCGTCCCGGCTTACGTCATTACTTTTCGAGATATGGAGTTATACGTAATTATGCCGCCCTAACTTTGAGCGCATGTAGCTCTAAAACTACGTATTTTTCGAAATTTTGTCAAAGGAACGTGTTCTTCTTGTTTTATTCTGAGTAATCACCTTCCGAAGTTTATCGCATCATTTCAGGGACGCTCGGTATATACGGCTTTTACCAAGTTGTTGGGGTCGGTGAGATAAGTTTTATGACACCAAGATCATAGATGTAACTCTTCTGTGTTTCCATGGTTACCAACTTACAAAATTCTTATCCCGGAACTGTTCCAGTTCCTGTAACATGTTCCGTGATAGTTCCGATTCATATAAGGCTATTATAAGAATATCCGTCTACACCAAAAGTGCAGGATGCACGGAACTTGCTGGAACATTATCAGGTCTTGGAAGTATTTTATTTTTGTTTCCTTATTAACTTAATTTCGATTAACCTTAAAAAAAGATTCACGCATGCACACAATACATGTACACAAATAAATACAGTAGGGTCCAAAAATTCCAGTATAGCTCTCTTTCAAGAGAATACGCAATGAAATGGAACATCTTAGTACACAAATGGAAAATGGACGTGAGGGCTACATTTTAGGGTACATGGCCAACATGACCACCATATTTAAATCCGCTATATTAGATGCAATGCATTTTTTTTTTCAAGTGGGCCGTGTGACATACCAAACAATACGCGAATGTTCTCAGAAAATCATTACACTGATCAGATGTGTCTTTTCTGTCACGGTGTCGGAGCTATCGTCCCTGAAATATGCCCCACTGGATAAATGAAGGGACGCTGGCATCGTCGGTGAGGAGATCTTCCAGACCACGATAGGTAGACCCATTCTGATAAGTGGGATAATTAACCGGGGTGTGGTGATATTCCCTTTCCTTCCCTATTGACCGATGATGGCAGCTTCACTTCTTTTTCCAGCATGATGAAGTTTCGGCTCACTACGGGCTAATGGTATGTCAATAGCTTGATATTCAGTTTCCGGGGCGCTGGATTGGTTGGCGTGGTACCATGGAATGGCCTCCGAGGTCACTAGCTTTCTTTCTATGGGGTTACTTTAAAAAAAAAATGGACAGGAAAAAGAAGTCCGTTACGTGAACCATCTGAAAATCATGATCATGGAATGCTGTGACCCCCAGCGGATGTGCTTTTGCGAGTATCTCACGAGTCATGACTATACTAGGCGCCTGGAGTTATTCATACAACATGGGAACAGGAAACTGAGCACATCATGATGCAGTACCGATAGCTCCGACAATGTCACAGGTAGCTCACGTTTCACTAGTGGAATGACTTTCTCGGGACATTCTCGTGTTGATATGCCACAGGACATATTTACCATTGGAAAAAAATCCTCCATCCAATATTTGGTCATGTGCCTCAAAATGCCCCGATATCCATTTTCCATTTGTCTACTTATATATTTCGTTTTCCTGTCGATTTTTTTAGTACAAAGCTGTACTAGTACTTTAGGACTACCCTGTAAAACACAATATATTAGGTTTGATATAGGCATACCAGAGAAGTTACTTTAAACCTTCAATTTCAAAGTAAAATTCTATTATTATTTTTTTAATTTTATTTGTGGCTTTTAGGCCTGTAAGGCCCAGGCCGAGATAGGGGAGGGGAGGGGGAAGTTGTCGTCTAGGGTCTAACTTGAAGGTACAATTCCGGCATTTGCCTGGTATGACTGAGGAAAACCCCTAGAAAAACGCCTCTGTGATTGAACCAACGACCTCCCGAGTGCTAAGTCAACGCTCTACCACTGAAACATGCCCTCTCGGTAGTAAAATTAATTTATTTCAAGAAACCCGAAAACAGATTTAGACGCCATTTTGAAAATTCCACTTCAGAATAAAGGTTATTATGATGGTAGCGTAGTGGAACTCCATTATGCTAAAGAAGAAATGGTAAAAAATTTTAAGTGCCGAGTATTTTCAAGGACAAGTAATCTTGGTTCTTATCATTATTTACGTTTTATTTCCCCATGTGTTGCGTGTTAAAATATTGGCCAGGTGTGTGTGTGGGGGGGGGGGGTAAGAAATTAGCAACGGCTTTAAAGAATCACCGATATAAAAAGGTTAAAATTACTGCTCTAGACAATATACCTTCTTATTAGCTTTTGTAATTTTGTTGATATTGCAACCTTACATTAGTAACATTATGTTTTACCGGTATTAAAAGACATAAATAAAAAAAAAACATATGTGTTACGTTAATTATATTTTTCTTGTTCACAACATTTGCGATAATGTGATAAAAACCTATTTACATTACAAAATGAAACAACATCTCACCAAGAGTATTTCTAAGACATCAAAATAACACTTACAAATATGTATAAAATTAATTGCAACATCTGTTTACTTCAATTATATTATCCTTGTTTACAATAATAATTGCGATAGTGTGATAGAAACCTATTTACATTATAAACTGATATGACATCTCACAAGTAGTATTTAAATACGTTGCAATCATATTAACTTCATATATTCCATCAACAACTAATTATGAAATTTAAATGAAAAATAAGTATGTTGCATATCTAAAGCAATAAAAGCCTTTTGCTACTACCTATCGGTCAAGAGACCAATTAATTCTCTCCTCTAGTAAAATAATAGTACCCTGTAGTATTGTACTACATTATCAGCTGACAATGAAAAGAAAACATTTAACATTAGAAAATACAATCAAATTACAAAATATTGGCATGGAGATGGAACTTTGCTTTACCGTGTACTCGCCAGGCACACAGCAGAACAACATTTTTTATTATGCGTGTAAATTAAAGCACAATTTTCTCAATTTTAGCTATAAAACGGCCGTGCTTCTGTTGGTAGAGTGTTGGCTTCGCTTTCGGGAGGTCCTGGGTTCGATACCAGCGGCCTAATATCCTAATTGAAGTTTTTTCCAGTATTTTCCTGAGATACACCAGGCAGATGCCGGGTTGGTACCTTCCTGCATCCTTTCCCATATCCTATCCCGGATTGTAAAGCCATAAATAAATTCAAATTCTCTATTTTATCTACCTTCTTTGAGTAGTCAATAAATAAAATCTGAAATTTTGAACTGAAGCGGAAAAATCAATTTATTCCCTCTACGACAAGGAACTGAAATTTAGTAATATTGTTATTGGAGTGGCAAACTTTAGTGAAACACTTCTTACATTTAAGAGAGGATGCTTTTCATCCCATGAAGGAGAAGAGGGAGAGAGAATCTAATGAGACATGCACAAACTCTACTTGGAGAAGAACTTGGGAAAGATGATATCAAAGATCCAGTCTGAGGTGACTGATTCGATTGACTGGAACACATGCATTTCACATACTCTCTTACTTCTCTTCCAGATGGAGGGTTCGAAACTTTTTCCCGATATCCTGTTTCGTTAAAGGTGTCTCGACACCTCATTTTCAGGGTTGCCACTAAACATTCTAGAAATTGTTGGAAAATTTCTAGTTAATGATTTCGTTACACATATTCGGTATTAGCTAATAAGTGTAACAAGATCAGAGTTTGTATTTAAGAAGTAAACTTACCAGGCATATACAGAGTGGATACAAACTGGTATACCAAGAGACAATACAAAATAAAAAGAAACAAATGAAATCTAATAAGCGTAAGATACGGTGACCCAATATAGGCTAGAAACCATTATGGCTTATTCGCTGTATTCGTTATTATACGTGTTATATCCAACAAATTGCGGAAGTTGTGTGTAGATGTATAAAGAGTATTATAAACAGAAGCCAGTAGATGGAGTCACCAGTGTTGTGAACAACGTTGCCCTATGCCCTGAAGGTCTCTGGACAAGATGAACCGGTGGTGGTTCACCATTGGTTTCCATCAAAGGAAAATGACGTCCTAGTACGGGACCTACAGTTTAAAATGGGCTTGGAATCAATATCCCCACCGGGTAACGAACTCATCTTAAATAAACGGGGCAAAATCGATTTTGAATTTCTGCGTTATTCAGAAAATTGTATTTTAATTTAATCCTTTATATTTTTCCAAAGTTCTGTATAAATATTTATTTTCGGTATTAAATCACAATTGAAAGAAAAGTGGAGACTTCTGGATAGTAAGATAGTTCGTGTGTGATCTTGACTTAAATATATATATATATATATTAATTTTAATTTCAGCCTCTATTTTCTGGGAAACCAAGCGTTTCTCGAACTGTGTTCAATAGAAACTTTTAGACGACCTGAATCATTTGTTCCTAAAGGCCACAAATAAATTCAATTTCAGAAAGTTTTAGTTTATTTTCACCTTTACTATAAAAGTTATTTAGTACATATTTCCTATTTTGTATCCACACTGTAAGAAACAAAATGTATCCATACGATCGTCTCATCAGCCTCTTCCTCTTCCTCGATAAATTGAATTGGAATTCAATTTTTTTTTTATGGCATCGAAAGCCGCCATATTGGATCCTCCAGTATACATTCTAACTAGCTTTTTTTTCATTTGTTCCCGTATTGTTTTTCTTTTACCTATTATCTTCAATAACTCCACATTTAGAGACGTTTGTAGGCCAGCATTTCTTTCATTCAGTTTCTTACTAGATCTACATTTCGAAACCTTCCACTTAACTTTCAATAACTCCTTCTTAGGGTCCATATTTTCATTAAAATAGGATTTCAATTTCATGAGGACGTATCTAAACGTGTGCGGGGTGCGTTGGGTGCTTTAGACTTACCGTATTGAAGGGGAAATCAAGATTGGAGGGTGAGTGAGGGCGAAATTGAAACATGTAGTTAAGGGTTAAGCTGCAACGTGAGGGTAAAATGAGTGTGAGTGACGGCGAGGGGATAATGGAGATTTAACGACAATAAACATCTTGATATATCCTCGTATAAATAAAATAAACTGTTATTTTGGCGACGAGGCTGCAGTATATCAGGATTTTCTTTTCCTTTTCTTTTTTTCATTTTGTGAGATTCTTTTTCATAGATATGTAGATGGATCTGTTCATAAAACAAGTACATATACGAGGTCTATACCAATGTTTCGTGAAACCGTAACTTCTGAAGAATACACAAAATTGCTACCTTTTGTGAATTTATGAGATGATGACGCTTACACTGAGACACTAGACTTACAAAAAAAATCTATTCTGAACAGGACTAGCAAAAATAACAAGTTAGGGACTTTCGTAAAACCAATCCTGTGTAGCATTCTTACGAGGAAACGGCCAATGAGATCATATGAAAACCTACCCTGATATTTTACTAGGAGAATCTATGTCCTGTAGAGAGGTAATATAAAAAAAAAAAATAGCTGCCCATATTAACTGCAAGGTACGGAGATAGGGACTAAAATGTTGGTCGAAATTTACAAAAAAAAGGTCTATGATTCAATCAACATTTCAGCTTCACTTTCGTCCTGGAATAAACACTGGCGAATTGTAGCGTCACCTTCCACACCGCAGAACTCCTCGCCAGGAACGTATTTATGGGTTATGGAACCTCCCTCCCGGTTTCGGTTTCGGTTTCGTATATACCGAAAGCATTGGTATAAAGACTTTTCCTCATACCTATTAAAGCTAACGGAACCAAACTTAGCACACGCATTGCCTATACCCCATAGTATTTTTCGAGATAGATTTGAGTTGTGTGGTCTAATCCGGGGCCGCTCCGAAGGACCAAAGTTGATAGAAGGGATTGGGGGGGGTGGAATTTTCGCGAAATTCTTCCAAATTTTCCTTTCCGCATACGTCATGAGTGCAAATGCATGGCACTTTTGGAATGCATGGTTTATTCTGAAGAGAATGAGGTATGAACCATGACTCTCCGATGAATAGTGTTGATACAATAGCTATTTAACTAAAAACCTCAAATTTCTTTCAAATGGCTTTCTTTTAAAAGGGTTTATGAGGCACAGGGGGGCTACCCCGTTGTCCATGGCACCTAATTCTTACCCCTGAACATGTCTCTGTTATCTGTTTCGAATGGATTATGTTTGATTCAGAAGTCTGTTTGACACGTTCATGACTCTTCCTTGTTAGGTTGGCAATGAGTTTAGATGCCAATAAATTTAAGAAAAGTCGATCCTTAACGGTGTAGATCAGCCCCGTCATCTTGGTATGACCTTTCCATTGATTTACATGGGAATTGTTGTACTCGTCTTATGTCTGTCAGAAGTAGAACATTCAAGTTCCGCCTTCACGAAATTTGCCTTGGTGGTCATGTTGACTCTTGTAGTTTTGGTTTGTGAAGTTTCTTCAAATATATGAGTATAATATATTATTAATAGTTTACCATATAAATCACAATATGTAAACGGGAAATTATACTGCTCGTGTCTAAAATATTGTTTTTCTATAAAACAGCATGATTAAAAAAAAAAACATGACGAAACACTAGGCGAAAACAGAAGTTAAAAATGACGCTCCTGAGAGACACGAGACTAGTAAAACAGTTCCCATATAACTCAATGGAAAGGTCATACCAAGATGGCAGGGGTGATCTACATTGTGCAAAAAACAAAAACAACAACAAAAAAGAAAACTTGTAAACAAAATCCTCATTAGTAAATAATTCTATTCAGAAAAAGATTATTTTAAATCATACGAACGTGGAATTTACATTGTATTAGTATGATCAATAAAAAGTCAGATTCGCACAGACATATTATTCATAGACATGTAGACTTCATTCACATACAATAATATTAAAGCAGTTTTCAGAATATGGTATTAAAAAACTTCCACCCCCGCGAAACAAGACCGAGAAACAAACCAC